>PVKM010002215.1:0-67300 GCA_004027735.1 Carollia perspicillata | reverse complement strand
TTGTTTGTATTCAACATTTAGTACAGTCTGTAAAACTCTGCATTTCATTTTGCTCATAATTCTACAATGTAAAGAAAATTGTAAATTTTTCCACAGTGCCCTATTTAGATAACCCTAAGTCCTCTCCTGCTTATCGCAGCCTGGTGCACGAAGTTTATCACTTTCTATCCACGCACTCATGTGTCAACAGCTGGGAGCGCCGCACTGCAGTGGGACTCCACTGAAGCCTGGAAGGACACCTCCCTGCAAGTTCCCTGAGGCCCGTGTCCTACTCCCAGTTTACCTTCAGGCCACTGAGTCCCAAAATGCAATTTCAGGGATTACAGGAGCACACTGTGAGCCAACTGTGCTACTGGCATTTTGGGTCTCAGGTGGTCCCCCTCCTTTCTTCATTCTAAAGAACCACCGCAATTGCAGTCAGCTGTCACTACTGCGCTTTTGCACAGACTGACGCTTGTTAAATAACTACTGCTGCTGAGAACAGTGAATATTTCATATGAAGACAAGTCTGACGAACATTACTGAGGTACATAAAATTCAGTTTATGGGATACAATTATGGATTTCATTCTATCAGAAAACTACAGTGCTTTACGACAGAATACACAAAAGGCAGGACAGGCCATTGAGGGAGAAAACTCCGACCACACGGGAGGAGGAGCCCTGCTGCCAGATCTTCCTGACAGGCGTCTCTGGCCCCAATCTCCAAGCTGTGATGAATTACAGAGTGCAGAAGACATAAGGGTAGATGAAATGAGGAATGATCTTAACCAAAACAGGGCCCTCGTTTCCAAAGCAATGGCACTGCACAGTCTCCAAAAAAGTCATGGGCTACACTGAACATGAGCAATACGTGTCACAGTTTGTGTGGAGGAGGAAGGTAGGTGACAATTACAAATGGGCTGCCAGACGAAGGGGAACTGCTATTTATTGAGCATCTACTGTGTACTCATGCTGCTCCCAGTACCTTCACCTCCACTCTCAATTTAATCCTTACAACCCTATGAGGTAGGTATCAGCTCCTTTTTACAGATGAGGAAAGAGGCTTGGAGAGGGGCAAGTAATATGCCCAGCATCCCCAACCAGTAAGTGGATTAGCTGGGATGTTGATCCAGCCCAGGTCTGACCCTGAAACTTCATCATGTAATGCCACTGACTCTCACAGGAAAGCAAAAATGGGACCCTCATATTAGGAGAGCAGCTGCCATAAGAGCGATGACCAACTATTTATCTCCCATCCCCCACCCGAGGGCGGTGTCAAAAGGCCCTAGCCGAGCCCACACATGAATTATGGGAGTCCACAGAGGCTTGAGAGGGGCTGGCCAAAGTGCAAACAGCTCCCACATCATCTTAAGTCAGGGAAATAAATCATAATGAAGGACCGATTAATCAAAGACAAACTAAAATAGGAAAGCAGTTTTATAAAATAAACACAGATAAGTTCACTGACCTGGACTAAATTAAGTGACCCAGTAAAATAACTTGGATATTCACAAACGGAAATCCAACCTCAAACGGCTGTAGGTTGGCACGGGAGGTGGGGGGTGAGAGCGCCCCCTGTGACTGTGAGCCCTCCCTCCTCGCACCACAGCCCCTCTGCACTGTGGCCCTGCTGGGGGCCAGTGGAGAGTGGAGCCTCCAGTGGTAGATAGAAGCCCCATCCCAGTGAAGGCAAAGTGGTCATGCACCAATTTCCCCTCTGCCCTGGGAAAACGGCAGATGTCTAGAGCTGGGCATGCGGTGAATTCAATTTGATTCATGATACCAAGTGTGTCCGCACCGTGCCAGGGCGTCCTGCTGGAGGACTGTGAGGAAAAAGCATGGCAAAAGAACAGCTGGGCCAGAAATAGAAAAAAACAGTTCACTCTGCAGTCTGTACCTTAAACTTCATGGAGCTCACCACCTAGTAGGTACATAAGTATAATTAACCACCAAGCAATTATTACATGAACAGAAACGTGTCCCTCTCTGCAAACAAAAATAATTTTGTGTTTCCCAGTTGTAGGAGCAATACATGCTTACCATATAAATCAAAATGTAAGAAACTTACAAAGAATGAAGAGAGAACTATTTTAAACTCTTATCGAAAGTTAATTGCTACAAACATTTTCATGAATATCTTCTCAGAAATTTCTTCATAAATACATGTGTGAATGTGCATATATAATTTCACTTACATACAGACTCAGTATGTCTATGTGTCTATATTGTTCACTCAACAATATCCTCAACATCTTCTTTGTCAATGAAAATAAAACTGCATCATTGTTTTCAGTGGCTGCACAGTATTTCACTAGATGGATGCACTGCTATTTATGCAATCCTTATGTATCCATTAAGTGATGGACATTTTGTTTCTATTATTCAACTCTTCATTCAGCAAACATTTACTGGGTATCTATTACATGCCAAGTTCTGTTCTCAGTACTGAGGACACAGTGATGAACGAGACAGGCAAGGTCTCTGGCCAAATGAAGCCTGTATTCTAGGGGGAAGACTGATGATCTGAAGGAAGGATGAGTGCTAACGAGGAATAAAGACATACCTTCCTAGAGAAGGACTAGGTGTCAAAAGAGTAGATGACTTTAGATAAAGTGGTCTAGGAAGGTCTTCCTGCAGAGGTGACATCTGAACAGACACCTGTGACAGTCAGGCAAAGCAGGAGGAATCCTAGGTAGAGGGAAACAGTGAGTACAAAGGCCCTGTGGCAGAAAGAGACCCGGCATACTCAGTGAGGGAAAGTGGACTAATGTGTAGAGATAAGTAGAGAGAAACTGCCGTAGGAGCCAGCAAGCAGGGCCCTGCATGTCAGAGTTTGGATTTACTTTTAAGTGTGCAATGATGTCACTAGAAAGATTTCAGGGCAGACAAGATATGATCTGATTTATATTTCTAAAGATTACTCTGGCTACAGCGGAGAATGGACTGCTGGGAGGCAACTGATGAGCACAGAAAGACCAGTTAGAATAAATGCTCACTTGTCTAAAGGAGAGATGATGGTAACTTGGATAGCAGTGCTAGAAAGAAGTGGCTGGACAAGGACACACTGCAAAGATATTTTTAAAAAAGTGAAGCCCTGGCTGGTGTGGCTCTCTGGGTTGAGTGCCACAGCAGAGAGGCAAAAACCAAAGGGTTGCCAGTTTGATTCCCCATCAGGGCACAGCCTGGGCTGTGGGCCAGGTCTTGGGTTGGGGGTGTGCAAGAGGCAACTGATCAATGTTTTACTTATACATCCATGTTTCTCTCCCTCTTTTTCTCTCTCCCTTCCCCTCTCTCTAAAAAAAATAAAATCTTCTAAAAAACAGATTTTAAAAAGGTGGAAAAGGGTGAGAAAGAGGGAAAATCAAGGAGATTCCTAGGTCATAGTTTCAACAGTTGGGTAAATAGGGAAGAAAAAGTGGGAGAAGAACAAGTGTTAACATACAGATCCTACACATTTCATTAGATTTATACATAAGTATTTTGGTTTGGGGGATACTATAAATGATTTTTTTAATTTTTGATTTTCAGTTGTTCATTGTTTGTATATAGAAATACAATTAATTTTTTGTGTTTTGGTCTTATATTCTGTCATTGTGCTAAACTCAGTTATTAGTTCTAGGAAAGTTATTTTGTTTTTGTGTTTTGTTTTTGTAGATTCCTTGGGATTTTCTATGTAGGCAATCATGTCATCTATAAGGAGGCTTAATTTTATTTCTTCCTTTCCAATCCATACACTTTTATTTCTTTTTCTTGCCTTATTGCACTGGCAAGGACTTTCAGTATTGCCTCCTGATCGTAGGAGTGGGCAGTCTTTTATCATTATAATGTCTGTTGTAGGAGTTTTGTAGATGCTTCATATCAGATTGAAGAAGTTCACACCTAGGCTTGCTGAGAGTTTTTTTTTTAACCATGAATAAATGTTGAATTTTGTCAGATGCTTTTTCTTCATATTGACATGACCTTTAGTTTTTCTTTTGACAGTTCACATGGTAGATTACATGGACTGAGTTTTTTAATGTTGAAATTTCCATTTCCAGAATAAACCCTAGTTGGGTACCAAATTTGGGGATTTTTTAGCCATTATTTCATGGAATATTTCTTCTGTACTGCACTCTCCTTTTTCTGGGAGCCTAATGATGCAGACGGTAAACCTTCTGGTATTGTCCCACAAGTCACTAAGGAGGCTCTGTTCAACTTTTTAAATCTTTTTTCTTTTGTATTCAGATTGATTGGTTTCTGTTATTTTATTTTCAAGTTCACTGATGCTTTTTCCTCTGCCATTTCCATTCTATTATCGAGCCCATTCAATTGAGTTTTTAAATTCTGGGTTATTGTATTTTTTCTTGTATTGCCATTTGATGCTTCTTCATACCTTTTTATTTTTTTTGGTTTGGGGCGGGGGGTAACAGCTAACACTTTCTGTCTTTCTATTCATCGCAACAGTGTTTGCCCTTACTTTTGGAAGCATTTTTATAATAGCTACTTCAAAGGCTGTCAAATTATTCCAGCATCTGTGTTATTTCAGCATTGGCATCTCTTGATTGTTTTTCCCATGCAAGTCAAGATTTTCTTGGTTCTTCATATGATGATTAATTTTGGATAGTTTTAATATTATGTTACAAAACCTGAGGTCTTATTTAAATCTAGTGGAGAATGTTGATATTTTTGTTTTACCAGATAATCAACCAGGTTGGGTTTAGGTAGCAAGTTCTGACCAGCCTTCCGTGGGTTGTGGTTGCAAAGCCAGTTCCATTCTCAAAACCTGCTCAGGTGTGCCTTCTGAGTGTGCCACCCAGCGTCCAGTCTGGGACTCAGGCCATGGTCTGTTGCCTAGCTCAGTTCTCAAAGTCTTTGTTATGCTGGTTAGAATCAGATGTACGCATGCACAGCTCAGGGGTTAGCCCGTAAGTTCATAAACAACTTATGGAGTCACTTTCCTGAGACCCTCCCTCTCTGTTTTCTCTTGTACTTTCTAGTTCATTGGGCTTTCCCTTCTTGGTCCTCTGGCCAGAAAGCTGGGGTTTTAGTTACCATATTCTGCCACCTGTTTCCCGACCTATGCCCAAATCTGGGGCCAAGTAGCAAGAAGGCAGGGAGAGAACAAAGCAACCAGATTTCATGTCACCCTTTTGGGATTATGGCTCCTTCAATCAGAGAGGAAGGTTTTCCTTTCCTTCCTGAAGGAAAGGCCTTCCTTTCCTTTCCTTCCTTTTCGGTGCTTGAAAGCCCCAGTGATGCCACTGGTGCTACTACCACTGCCGTGGGGCTGCCTGGGCACTAGGGCCTAAGAGGTCAAAGGAAAAACAACCCTTGGGATTTCCCCTGTTTGAGCCATGGAATCATAAAGAGAGGTCTTCTGGAATTCTCTCTGTGCCCTGGGGTCCACTGCTAGATTCTGGGCTGCCTCATGTCCACTTCACGGGATACCGGAAGAAAAATGAGAAATTCACTGTCGCTGTGTTAGTGCTTCTAATTCTAGTCTTTCCCCACAATCTATCTGATACTATTTATATTTTAGAGTCTTCAAATAGCTGCTAAACACTTTATGTCCAGGCCTTTAGCTGCATTCAATGTCAGAGATAGATTCTTATACACATACCTTGTCCGTATACCCTGCCTGGTATGTATATAAGCATCTGTTTATACAAAGAACATACCTAGGGGAGGAACTGCCAGGTTATGAGGTATATTTAAATTTAGCTAGTCTTTTCCAAAGTGGTTGTAGCCAATTTATCCTCTGACCGGGAGAAATGCAGAGTTTCCACTATACCACATTCTCACCAACACTGGAACATTAGGCTTTTTAAGTTTTGCTGTTTTGGTAGAAGTGTTGTGATATCTCACTGTAATTCTAATATGCACTCCCCTACCTGTTAACTCAACCAAACATCTTTTCATAGGTTTATTGGCCATTTGGATTTCCTCTGTTGTTAAGTACTTACTCAGTTTTTTGCCTGTTTCTATACTGTTGTTTCTTTATTCCTATTGATTTTGTAGTTCTTTCGTAGTCCTGGCACAAGTCTTTTGTTGGTTATTTGTGTTGTGAATATTGTTTTGCACTCTTTATTGCCTTTTTACTCTTAATGGTGTCTTTTGATTAACAGAGTTCTTAACCTTAATGTAATCAAACTGATTAGTCTTTTGCTACAGGAATAAAAACTCTCTGTCCAACCCTGGCTGGTGTAGCTCAGTGGATTGAGGGCGGGCCTGTGAGCCAGAGGATTGCGGTTTGACTCCCAGTCAGGGCACATGCCTGGGTTGCAGGCCAGGTCCCAGCAGGGGACGCACGAGAGGCAACCATACATTGATATCTCTCCCTCTCTCCTTCTCTTCCCCTCTAAAGATAAATAAATAAAATCTTTAAAAACAAAAAAAAACTCTCTGTCCACTCTGCTTTAAAGTGGCCTCCTCTGTCTCAGCATTTTGGTGGAGGACACTGCACACAGTTAGCAGAGAGCAGAATGGCCAAGGAGGGAGAATAGGCGCCAGAGCTGGACAGAGGTCAATCAATGGCCCCGGACAGATCACTCCACCTGCTGAGCATGAGTTTCTTTATCTGTAAGTGGGGATATAGTGTCTGCCTTGTGAGATATGTGCAACGCACTTAGCACAGCACTAGCACACAGTAGGACCTCAGAAAACGGGGCAGCTCTGACCATATTCTCTGAATATTGTTCTCTTGTCCACATAGCCACAACTGCCTGAACCTCACGGCTGCTTTGTGAAATACCCGCCTACTGCATTCAAGGGTTAACTGTCCTCAGCAGGCCAGCAAAGTCTCCCTGTTATTCATAAGCAGCACCCACCACTATCTGCAACTAAAAATACAGAATTAATGCACAGAAATGCTCTTCCCATAAAGTAATGTCATCCCAGGGTTCCCACGGGATACAATGGCAGCAGGCTGAAAAGTCAAAGTAACCCCTTTCTGCTCACTGCCAACAGCACCGTCATGTGGAGCAGGTAGACACCCTCAGACATGAGAAAGCCAAGCCCAAACGAGCCTGGGTGATTCTGTGTGACGGGCGCAGCTGTGCCGGGCTATGCGTCCTACACTGTAGACACAGGGAGAGTGGGAGAGTGCCGGCCTGCCGGAGTTTTGGCATGAGTGCACAGTGAAGTGCACAGTGAAGTGCACCTCCCGGAGGTTGTGTGTCTGAGTGTACAGGGTGTACATGTAAACAGGCAATGAGGTAGATGTCCTTGGGAAGCTGTGATGCTCTCACCAGCCTGGCATTCTGCTGAAAGCCCTGATGCTTGTCTTCTCCAGTGCAGCCAGAGCTTGGCATCTCTCAATGCCCTCTGCCCTGCTCTCTGCGACAAGAAACATACCCTTATACCACTCTGTACAATCTGTACCACTCTGAATGAGGAAGGCGCATCTCCTGAAAACACTTCAGTGCACACTTTTAAAGCAACTGGCAAAGTCTTCTGGGTGTGGTATCCCACTGCTGCTTCCTAGACCTTGAGTCCCTAGAAAGGCTTCTTGAGGCTTTCCCACAATTCTGAGATATTCCATTGCCCACCCCCAGGTTACCCCCACCCCCACCTTCTTAGGCTCCATTTAAATGTGGCCAATGTTGAGTGCTGAAAGGATGATAGAGAGGGAGAGACTGGTACCTGAGCCTAGAGTTTGTCCATCGGAGTCAAAGGATAGAACCACTGAATCTGCAACACAAGAGGACAAGTTCATTTCTTTCTCCTTCTTACAGTGAAAAACCAAGCTCCCACTGGCTCTGCCCAAACCCTCCCCAAGGGAAAGCCAACTGCAATGGAGTTCAGCTGCACAGACAGCCTACACAGGTCCATGCCCACCATCCTCTGGGCCGGGAGGCCCTGCGAGCCCAGCCCCCAGCCTCCTGCCACAGGGAGGACCACCTCAGGGTGGAGGGGCCTCGAGTTTTTCAAAGGCATTTCCTGCCACATTAGGGGACAAGTTTACTTCTTTTTCCTTCTCATAGTGAAAACAAAATTTTTAAAAAGCAAATGGAAAATTCCCTCCTGCATGTAGTTAAAGACACTAACATTTCCCTGTGACTTCTTCCTTTCTTTTGTTAGCCATATACCCAATAGTTTATTATTTCTCCCCGCCAAAAGGCTTAAAGTGGCCTATAGGAATTTATAGTACATGATGGAATAAAAAGTGAAAAAGTCAAAGAAAGAAAAAATATTATGTAGTCAGGAAATGTTAGTGTACAAAATGCATGCCATGAGGACCTACGCAAACGCTGCAGCTAGAACGAAGGAGGCCTGGGCATCTAAACAGCCAAAGGAGAAAAAGAAGTTACAAGATTCAGTGCCCACACTGATTCAATCATTTGTTCATTCAACTGTTCAGCAAATATTTATTGGGCATCTACTATGTGCAAGATACTATACTTTGAAACATAGCAGTGAATAAAAAAAGCATGGTCTCTACCCTCATGGATCTACCTGCCATCAGTCTAGGAGAGAGAAAAAGTTATCAAACAACACATTAATTAACTAAAAACTAATTAAGTAAGAAAGAAAAGAGTGGTGTGAACGTTCCTACTAGGAACCAGACTAGTTTAGAAGGGGAGTGGGCGTTGGTTAGGAAAGGCTTCCCTAAAGAAGTGACCCTTGAACTAATAGCTGAGGGAGAAGTAAGGGTTACACCTAACAAGAATGGAATGGGGCACTCCAGGCTGAGACAATGCCCCTTGAGGAGAACTGGAGCAAGAAGCCACAGGGTGCTCCAGAGCAACTCACAGACCAAAACACAGACGCAAATACTCCGGAGTGGCCAGAAAGAAACTTCTCTTCTGGGTTTCTATAACGCGGGATGAAACTGTTGTTAAAGACTGTATCTTCCACAACATTTCTATAGTAATTAATTGAGAATCTTGTATGGCTGTTTCTTATAACATGACCAGTACAAATGATGGCATAAAGCTGGCGTACAGTTCAATGAAAGCAATTGTACAGGACACCAAGATCATTTAAAGCCCAGGATAACCTCAGAGACCCCAGACGCCAAAGGGACCACATTCAAAGGCTCACTCATTCCAGACGAATGCCAGGTGGATGGCTGTAGGACCAGTGTCTACAGCCACTCCTCCACCCCAGCATCATTCTTCAGATCTCAATTCGTATGTCATTTTCCCTTAGTGCACATGGAAATTCAACACAATAGTTGCCATAACTGTAAGTACCTGTCCCCACTGCTAGACTATAAGCCCCATAAAGGCAGAGCCTATATCTGCTCTATTCACTACTATATTATCGACATAAGATCTGGCACCCAATAACTACTTGGTGAATAACAATTCTAGAGAAACAAGTGGGCCACATGCCCTTCAAGCAATCTTTCATACATACAGGGTCCAGCGGAAGTAACGTCTGCTTGAATGTGGTTGGTAGGGTAATAATATGGGTATAATAATTTAGTTTTAATTTGAACATTTCACCTAAGGTGTCATATGGTGTGCTTGAATGTGATATTGTTATGTTACGGGATTACATGCTTATAATTCTGTAATAAAAAAGGAACACTATCTGTGCTGGGCCCTGTATTTTCTCCTCATAACCAAGTGTTTATGAAGCACTAGGTGGCAGAGAAATAGAAGATGCAGTTTTGTGTGAGAATCTAGAGGCAGAAATTTTGTATTGCTAGTTAAGGGCAGACTCATATGCTTTGAAACCTACCAAGTAAAAAGTAGGGTTGACATCTTTTTGCAAAGATGTAAACAGAAGCACAATTAGTACACTTGGCTAAACAGACAGGTGACCGTGATGTGAGAGACAATCAGTGTCGAGCTGCTAAAATTCTACTTCTTTGTCAACGTTTCTCACATCTGTCTCCTCTTGATGCCACTGCCCTTTCAGAAAAGAAGTCCCTGTTTCTCTCTCTCTCTCTCAATGAGTTACTTTAATTGAATTTATTGGGGTGACATTGGTTAAAAATGGTATAGACTTCAGGTGCACAGTTCTATGACACATCATCTGTGTACTGTGTTGTACTGTGTGTCACCACCCAAGTCAAGTCTCCTTCCATCACCATTCTCTCAGAGTTTTATTGAGGTATAATCTACAGACTATAAAATTTACTCATTGAAGTGTACAATTCAATGATTTTTAGAAAATTTACAGACCTGTGCAACTATCACCACATGTAGTTTTAGAACATTTCCATCACCCTAAAAAGATCCCTTGTGCCCATTTACAGTCACTCCCTGTCCCCACCTCAGCTGCAGGCGACCACTGACTTACTTTCCATCTCTATAGGGTTTGCCCTTTCTGGACATCTGCCTGTCCATTTTTGCTGGGACTGTTCTGACAGCCTCCTAACTACACACCTGCCTTCAACTTGGCCCACTTCCATCATCCTTTACACTGCTACATGACCTTCCTAAGATGTATACCTGATTGTGGCTTTGCTCTTATTAAAATGCTTCCCATAGCCTATTAAATAAAGTCCAAGTTCTGACATTCAAGGTTTTCACCACCTTCCCTCATTTGCCACCTCTAATAGACCCCACGGCCCAGATGTGCCAAACTACTTCCATTTCCCCAAAGAGATATGTACCTCATATCTTCAGACATCAGACACCCTGTTCTCTCTGCCTGTCTGCATGAAAAAGTCCCTCACTTTTCCATCAAGACCCAGCTCACTCACCCTCCTCTTTAAGCCTTCTCTGAGCCGGTCTGCCCATTCTCCTCCACAGGCCATCACTGCACTGCTATATGGCGTTACTATACTGCATTATCCTCCTGTTCGCCTTTCTTTTTCTCTCATTAAACTGCGAGTTCCCCGCGGACAAGGATTGTCTATTCATTTTGAAGCTTTGATGCCTAGCTCAATGACCAGCACACAGAACTAGTCAATAAGTTTAGTAAACAAAGGAATGCACTAGTAAACGTCCTCGCTTTCTTTCAAAGGTGCTGTTTTATCTGAGTGGTATTTCCCACGTTGGGGGAAAATGCATTATGCATCTAGATTCTCATTCAATTCAAGTCAACCTTGAACTGTCCTTGTGCTGGGAAGCTTCAGAGGTTCAATGAAGCTTCTGGCCTCCTTCTAAGAAGACAAAAGCAGTCCCGCAAGTCAGTGCAGGGAGGATGAGAAGACTGGCCAAGGAGCTTTCCAGGGGAGAGGTCACGTTCACCTGAAGATTAGGAAAGGATTTCTGAGAAGGTCACTGCCCACATTAACAATAAAAACAGCATCTCAAATTTTTATTGCAGTTGACAAGTATTTTTCCCAATTGCAATTCACCTTCTTTGTATTCACAAGCAGTCCTGAAATAATTTCTTCAACTTTTCAAACTAAATGGAAAGAAAAAAGGCTAAGGATTAACTAAAAACCTAAAACTTAACCAAAAGTAAAAGAAAAAAGACTCAATGTTAACAGTGGTTGTCTGTGGGAGGAAGAATTACAGATAGTATTTATTCTCTGTATTTTTTAAAAATTTCTACAGTAAACACGTGTTACTTACATTACAATAAAAAAGTTAAAAAAAAAAAAGAACTCCCTCACCCAGCTCTGGGGCTGTTCCCTCTAACTCACTGGTACCGGGGCAGGAGGCTCCTGACTGCCTTCTCTGTTCAGCTTTTCTCCTTAATTACTGCAGTGTCCTTGCTCCGTGCCACTGAGATGTGCCTCGGCTACAGCAATTCCTAAGTAGACCGAGCTTTTCGAAAATTCCTCCCTCCTTCCCACAAATATTATCAAGTACCTATGATGCGCCAGATACAGGCATGTCTCTGTCAACGTAAGAAATGTTCAAACCTGTGGAGAATTTTCCTGAGTTTATCTGAGCCAAACTGATGACAATTTCTGGGAAGCAAAACCTCAACGACTGAGACAATACACTGCGGAATGGCAGTTCAGCACCTTATTTTATGCATTACAAATCAAAAGAGGGGCATAAGGGGGTTACACTAAAAACAACTAGTGTTAGGTTAGGAAGGTGGGAGAAAGCAAAGTCGGGAAACCTCAGGGACTGGATAAAATGTGAAATGACAGACACGTACTTCTTACACAAGTGGGCACAGGACAGTTAACAGTCAATAATTAACACGATGACAAGAACGACGAGAGGATTTGTGGGCGGCTTCTGGGGCGGTGCCTGTGCCTTGAGGGACCCGGAAAAAGGAAATTGGACATTCCAAAGGTATGTTATCATAGATGCAGAAAGACCACAGATAGGCTCAGTGAAGGCAAAGATTAACCTTTGTTAGGGAAAAACACCAGACTAGAACATGACTACCTGCCACGAACTGCTTTCAGTTAGAAAGTTTTCATTTCAAACCACTCTATGTGGTTACTTCAGGTCTTTGAGTTTGTAAGGCCACTACGCAGGCCTCCCCTGAGCTGCTCAGGCTTTGCATGTGGCCCCTTTTCTTCCACACCTCATTTTATTGTGCTTCACAGATGTATTTTCTTACAAACTGAAGGCAAGACTCTCCACCAGCAAAGAGACTACAACTTGCTTTACTGCAATACTCACTTTATTATAGTGGTGTGGAACCGATTTTCAATATCTCTGAGGTGTGCCTGTACTAGAGAAATGGAGCCAAATAAGAGACAGTTTTTGCCTTCCAGCCAAGGAAGACAGACAAGTTAATAGCCACTGAATATAAAGTGTGATGGGCATGTAAGGGGTAAGCACCAAAGAGATGACAGCCTTACAGGAAGGAAAAGCCAGAGTTTTCACAAATACTGTTTCCGGCGGTAGTGGGGTGCTTCCCGAGCTTGTGTCTGTAAACTGAAGACAAAATGAGAGAGCATAAACTTCTGAAGGAAGTTAGGGACATATCTGTGTTTTGTGTAAGTTTTGATGGACTTCGCCTGGAGCATTAAAGCCAGTAAGACTTGAGAGTCAGTTTGGCCAATCATTATTTGTGTCTCTCCTAAAGGGTATAAAGCCATTTTAGTAACAATCCACTTTGACAGCAAAAGGGAAGATTCAGTATTCAACAAGTTCAGAAGCTTGTTTTGCAAGAAACAGAGCAAGAATATCCAGACTTCTCCCTCTCAGGCTAACAGACACGTCGTTTTTATTGCAAGCAGCCCGGCCTCCAGCTGCTCCTGGCTCCCAGGCCAGAGGCAGCCATGTGGTGAGCTGTACAAGTGACCGAACAGAATTCCAGACCTAAGGGCAACAGAGCTTTGCTGCACGTGACTTGTTCAACGAGGAAACCTAGAATTTACTGGAAATATTTTATTATGGTCAGATGTTTCCTGTGTCTGGTTTCTGAAGCAGATAAAGGGGACATAAAGAGAGTATGAAGAATGGGGCTCCAACTTGCTAGCTGTTGGAGAGGTTTGAGCTTCGTTCCAAAGCTCAAATTATGCAGTGAACCAGCTACATTTTCTGGTCCCACCTGTCGTGGTTACGTACACAATCATCACATCACATACATTCTGCCAGCCACCATGTGTAAGGCTTAGAGATGCAAGAGTTAAAAAAAAAAATTCCTTCAAATGGCTAATAGGTAAAAGAAGGACACATACAAAGCTAAGCATTCTGTAGTTAACAATACTGTGTTGTATAACCTAAATCTTCTAAGAGAGTAGGTCTGCAAATGTTCTCGCCACACACATACACACAAAAAGGTAACCATGTACAGTGATACATGTGCTAACCAACCTTACTGTGGTTATCATTTCACAACATATATGTATGTTAAATCATCATGTGGCATACGTAATAAACACACACAGTGTTATTTGTCAGTTAGATCACAATAAAGCTGGGGCGGCAGGGAGCTAAGCTGGGTGCCTGACTCTAAGGAAGACAACCCTTAGACTGATTACCCATCTATAAGGCAGGTAAGTTCCAGCCTTCAGAGACCTGAACTGGGAAGTGCAGAGTTGGGGCCATTGACAGGAGACAGCAGACGAAGAGCAGAGACTGGGAGGTTACAAGTGGGTCCCAACCTCGATGGCAGGGTGCCGAAGTGAAGAGCGACAACCCTCAGACCCAGCTGTTCCTCCAGTGGCAGCCTCTGTGGCAGCCAGCTTTACCATGAATCAACCTTTCACAGACCTTTAGCTTTTCCTCAGTTCCCTTGAGGCTTGAGCTGTAATTGAGTCTCCTTTTAAAGTGTCTTGCTACCTTGGAACTGGCAGGGGTGTCCAACCTTTTGGGCCACACTGGAAGAAGAGCTGTCTTGGGCTACACATTACATACACAAACATTAATGAAAACAAAAGAACCTCATAAGGTTTTAAGTGCATTTTCAATTTTGTGTGGGCCGCATTCATAGCCACCCTGGGCTGCAGGCTGGAACACCCTGGCTCGCTTCCTCTACTTTCCAGTCTTCCCACTTTAATACTCTGCCTTCCTGACAACTGGGTGCACGAGGCAGACCTGACACCAGGCTGGACCTGCTCCAAGTACAAACCACCCCACAGGGCCTGAAACCTTGGGAGCAGCTGAAGGCCCTACTTGGACCTTGGGTCTAAGCTGTGTTCTCCAATCCAGCTTTATGAAAGAACTCTCAACTTCCAGGGTTTATTAGTAGCCATATGGCTTCCTGTGCCTTGTTCTACTTTCTCCATGACTTAGATCCTGGAGGGGTGAGGGGGTGTGGTGGAGGGAGCCAACCCCTTGTTCCAGCCCCTCAATTTCTCCCCTAACTCCAATTCCAAATAAACAAAACCTGACTAGTGAGATTCCTGAAGTACACACACAAGAAAGTCTGAGGACAGAAAATTAGACAAAAGCATTAATTTATGGGAATGTGGTATAAAGAAGACAACCAGTGAAATAATCGAAGTGACAGGAGCAGCAGGACAGAGGGAGCCAGAGGAGGTGAGAACTGGTTACAAGAAGGAATGTGGCCACAAAATGTGGCAAAGAGGTAGAAGAAGCTGATGGATGTAAAGACTCCACAAAAGTATCTTTAGAAGGGCATCTGTAACTTTCGTGGGAACCATTTCTGTATAATGACCAGACTGTGAAGACTCAGCTGCAAGTGAGTTAAGTGAAGGCTGTTGATATATTGGGTTGTCCAAAAAGTTAGTTTAGTTTTTCCCTTGTGATGGCTCTAGTAGTGCTTAGTTGTCTTAAACTTTATTCGAAACAATTTTGTTAGATTTTATTGACAGCTGTTATACATCAGAGCACATTTTTAAAAAAAGTATCAAAATTGGTGAATTTTTGTGAAGTCACTTTAATACTGAAGATGGAAAAAAATATGCACCATTTTCAGCATATTATGCTTTATTATTTTAAGAACAGTAAAAATGCTCCTGAAATGCAAAAAAAAAAAAAAAAAAAGACTTGTGCAGCATATGGAGAAGGTGCTGTGACTGATCAAACATGTCAAAAGCGGTTTGCAAAGTTTCTTGGTACTATTGACGTTTTGGGCCAATAATTCTTTGCTGTGGGGCTGCCTTATGCATGGGAAGATGTTTAGCAGCACCCTTGACCTCTACCCACTAGAAGCCAATGGTGGGAGACAGCTGATATACTCAAAATGTCCAAATCAATAAAGCTATTGGTGAAAATGACAAAAAATGTGTCTTTTATTGTGGGGAAAATCTAAACGGAATTTTTGGCCAACCCAATAGCAGACTTATTTCAGGAAGTTTTTCCTTAGATTTATGTTATTAATTTAATTTACCAAACACATTTAGAATTCTTACTAAGCTGGAGAGACTGTATGAGAAGATTAGGTGTGGTCCCTGACAAGAAAGAGTTTATGAACTATTAGGAGGAGAATACAGAGATACAAGTAACTACATTATAAACCTCTAGAGAAGCTGCTATAGGAGTTCAGATGCCGGGGGAGAATTTTCGCTGGAAGAACCTGGGAAGACAAGGAAGAGACAGCATGTGAGCTGGTGTGAGACGGCCTTATAGGACAGGCTGCACTGGGAGGGTGGGAACAGCTAAGGAGAAGAAGCAGTAATGCATGGAAAGCAAGGGTTGTGTGGTTTCAGGAAGGTAAAAACATACCTAATTCACATATCACCTCTTTCAAAAGTAAAAATGCATGTGACTAAAAGGGAACCAGACAATACAACCTATTTAGACTTTCAAAAAAGGCTTTGACACATCAAAGACTACTTTTAAAAAATGAGTCACCATGAACTTGAAAAAGAAACTGCTATGTCATACAGAAAACAAAAGGCACTTGGCTGAGGATCAGGGCAGGTCGGCCCCCTGGAACACCATCCACAGGGAGACCAGGAAGACTGGGAGTAGCTGGCATTCTACTAGCCGCCGCCCTCTAGGAGGAGGGGGGACGCAGGAAGGGTGGCACCGCTCACAAACATCTGTGTGTGCAACAGAAGCAGCTGGAATAAAAGTGGGCAGGCACGTGCTGAAACTGACAGGGAGACGATGGGATGAGGAGGCGAACTTCAGGGCTGCGGAAGAGCTTTCGTGCTGGCACCCTGGAAGGAGGAAAGGGGAGGATTCTGCGCAGGAACCAGTTTGCTGACCCCCGACTTAGATCACACTCACACTTATTCGACACCCCTCGACTGACAGGTGAGACTGTTGTGGAGGTGAAGTACACAAGAACAAAGAGGGGACACCAGCAACAGCAGTTGGGAAACTGGGAAAAAAAACAAGTAGAACTGACTCAGCAAACCCGAGAAGCTGAATGCTCTACTCGAAGCAGGGAAAGCACCCTAAAATGCACCACAGAACTCCCTGAAGCCCGGTGTCCAGCAGCAGCAGGAACTGCTGGGAGTAGGAGAGAACACTACAAACAAGACACCACACTTTTAAGTATGGCGGACAGCCAAGGTCAGAAGGCATTAGAGAAAAGTACTTAATGTAAAGACGGAGACCAAACAAATAAAAAAAGAAATTCAATGTGGAAAAGCAAACAATACGTACAAAGGTGAACACTTAGAAAAAATCATTAAAATCATCAGAGAAGTATTTTATTCATGAAACAGGTAAAAAAATATCATTTTCTTTCTTGAATTTTTAGAATATATAATATTTACTATATTTTTCCATTACCATTTAGTCCCCTTGTATCCCCCTGCTCCCAGCAATCATCACTGTTGTCCATGAGTCCTTTTTCCTTTTTGCTCAATCCCTGCACCCCTTAACCTCCCCAACCCCTGCTGTCATCTGTTCTCCATCTGTGAGTCTGTCTCTGTTTTGCTTGTTAGTTCAGTTTGTTCGTTAGATTCCCCATGTGAATGAAATCATACAGTACTTGTCTTTCTCTGACTGGCTTATTTCTCTTAGCATAATGTTCTCTAGGTCCATCCATACTGTTGCAAAGCACAAAATTTTCTTCTTTTTTATGGTCAAGTAGAATTCCATTGTGTAAATGTCCCATAGTTGTTTTATGCACTCATCCACTGATGGACACTTCGGCTGCTTCCATATCCTGGCAATTTAAAGAATGCTGCAATGAGCATGGGGTACTAACATTCTTTCAAGTTAGTGTTTTGGGTTGCTTTGGATATATTTCCTGAAGTGGGATTGCTGGGTCAAAAGGCAGATCCATTTTTTCATTTTTTGAGGTATCTCCATATTGCTTTCCACAGCAGCTACACCAGTCTGCATTTGCACCAACAGTGCAAAAGGGTTCCCCTTTCTCCACATCCTCACCAGCGCTTGTTATTTTTTTATTTATGGATGATAGCCATTCTGACTGGTGTGAGGTGACATCTCACGGTGGTTTTTATTTGCATTTCTCTGATGCTAGTGATATTGAGCATCTGTTCATTGTCTACTGGGCAACTGCATGTCTTCTTTGGAGAAGGGTCTATTCATATCCTTGGCAATTTTTAAAATTGGGTTGTTTGTTTTTTTGGTGTTTTGTTGTTCTTTATAAATTTTGGATATTAACCCCTTATCAGATGTACTGGTGAATATGTTCCCTCATTCTGTATGTTGTCTTTTTATTTGATTGATGATTTCCTTTGCTGTGTAAAAACTTTTTAGTTTGATGAAGTCCCATTGTTTATTTTTCTTTTGTTTCCCTTGCCTGGGGAGACATATCCAATAAAAAATTTCTACAAGCAATGTCTGAGATTTTGCTGCCTGTGTTTTCTTCTCTAGTTTTTATGGCTTTGGGTGTAACATTTAAGTCTCTGATCCATTTTGAATTTATTCCTCTGTGTGGTGTAAGAATGTGGTCTAGTTTGATTTTTCTGCATGTATCTGTCCAATTTTCCCAACACCATTTATTAAATAAACTATCTTTAGCCCATTGTATGTTCTTGCTTCCTCTGTTGAATATTAATTGCCTATAAAGGTGTGGGTTTGTTTCTGGGCTTTCTATTCTGTTTCATTGATCTATGTGTCTGTTTTTACAGCAGTATCAGGCCTTTTTGATTACTATGGCCCTGTAATATAGTTTGATATTAGGTAGTGTGGTTCCTCCAACTTTGCTTCTTTCTCAGGATCACTGTTTCTATGTGGGGCCTTTTGTGGTTCTATATAAATTTTTGAAATATTTGGTCTAGTTCTGTGAAATACGGCATTGGAATCACATTGAATCTGTAGATTGCTTTGGGTAGTATGGACATTTTAATTATGTTAATTTGTCCTATCCATGAACATGGTATGTGCTTCCACTTATTTGTATCTTCTACTTATTGGTATCTTATCGACTTATTTGTATTCAATTTCTTTCTTCAGTGTCTTGTAATTTTCTAAGCACAGGTCTTTTACATCCTTGCTTAGGTTTATTCCTAGGTATTGTATTCTTTTTGAAGCAATTGTGCATGGGATTGATTTCTTAATTTCCCTTTTTGTTAGTTTGTTATTGGCATATAAATATGCAACTGATTTCTGAATATAAATTTTGTATCCTACTACTTTCTTTGCTGAATTCATGTACCAGTTCTAGTAGTTTCTTGGTAGAATCTTTGGGGTTCTCTATGTACAGTATCATGTCATCTACAAATAAAGACAGTTTTACTTTTTCTTTTCCAACTTGGATGCCTTTTATTTCTTCTTCTTGTCTGACTGCTGTGGCTAGGACTTCCAGTAATATGTTGAATAAGAGAGGTAAAAGTGGACATCCCTGTCTTGTTCCTAATCTTAAGGGGAATGCATGAAGTTTTTGCCCATAGAGTATGATGCTGGCAGTGGGTTTGTCATATATGGCTTTTATTATGTTTAGGCATTTTCCCTTGATTTCCACTTTGCTGAGAGTTTTTATCATAAATTGGTACTAGATTTTATCAAAAGCTTCTTCTGCATCTATTGATTTAATCATGTGGTTTTTATCCTTCATTTTGTTTATGTGGTGAATAACACTTATTGATTTGTGAATGTTGTACCAACCTTGCATTCCTGGAATAAATCCCACTTGATCATGGTGTATGATCTTTTTGATGCACTGCTGTATTCGGTTTGCTAATACCCTGTTGAGAATTTTAGCATCTATGTCCATCAGTGATATTGACCTATAATTTTCTTTCTTTTTAGTATCTTTATCTGGTTTTGGAATTAGGATAATGCCGGCCTCATAAAATGAGTTTGGGAGCCTTCCATCCTCTTGAATTTTATGAAATAAAATTTGAGAAGGAGAGGTGTTAGTTCTTAGAATGTTTGCTAAAATTCACCTAGGAAGCCATCCGGTCTAGGGCTTTTGTTTGTTGGGAGTTTTTTGATTACTGCTTCAATTTCATTAGGTGTAATCCATCTGAATAGACAGACTATTCAGTCTATTCAGACAGATATAACCTAATAGATCTATGGTTCTTCCTGATACATTTTTAGAAGATTGTATGTTTCTAGGAATTCATCCATTTCATTCAGGTTATCCAGTTTGTTGGCATATAATTGTTCATAATATTTTCTTATAATCCTTTGTATTTCTTTGGTGTCAGTTGTCATTTCTCCTCTTTCATTTCTTATTTATTTATGTGGGTCCTTTCTCTTTTTTCTTGATGAGCCTGGTTAAAGATTTATCAATCTTGTTTATCTTTTTAAAGAACCAGCTCTTGGGTTCACTGATCTTTTGTATTTTATTTTAGACTGTATTTCATTTATTTCTGCTCTGATCTTATTATTTCCTTCCTTCTACTCACATTGGGCTTAGTTTGTTGTTCCTTTTCAAGTTCCTTAAGTGTGAAGTTAGATTGTTTATCTGAACTTTTTCTTGTTTTTCTGAGATAGGCCTGTAATGTTATGAATTTCCCTCTTAGGACTGCTTTCCCAGTATCCACAGATTTTGATATGGTGTCCTCATTTTCATTTGTTTCAAGGTATCTTTTGATTTCTTCCTTGATCTAATTGTTGACCCATTCATTGTTTAATAACATGTTATTTAGCTTCCATGACTTTGTGTGTTTTTTAGTATTCTTGTGATTGACTTCAAGTTTCATAGCATTGTGATCAGAGAAGATGATTGATGTGATTTCAGTCTTCTTAAATTTGAGACTTGTTTTGTGTCCTAGCATGTAGTCTATCCTAGAAAGTGTTCCATGTGCACTTGAAAAGTATGTATATTCTGCTGCTTTGGAATAAAAGGCTCTGAAGATATCAATTAAATCCACTTGATATAGTATGTTGCTTAAGGCCGCTGTCTCCTTGGTGATTTTCTGCCTGAAAAATCTATCCATTGAAATCAGTGAGGTACTAAAATCCCCTACTATGACTGTATTTTTGTTGATCTTTTATGCCCATCGAGATTTGCTTCACATATTTAGATGCTCCTATGCTGGGTGTTTACTATATATATGTTTACTATATATGTTTACTACACGTATATATTCTCTTGTTGGACTGTTCCTTTTATCATTAGATAGTGTCCTTCTTTGTCTCTTACTGTATGGCCCTGGTTTTGAAGTCTATTTTGTCAGCTCTAAGTACTGCTATCCCAGCTTTTTTGTCTTTTCCATTTGCTAGAAATATCTTTTCCCAACCCTTTACTTTTAGTCTGTGTGTATCTTTCAATCTGAGATGGGTCTCTTGGAGGCAGAATACATATGGGTATTGTTTTCTTACCCATTCAGTTACCCTCTGTCTTTTGGTAGGAGCAATTTAAGCCATTTACATTTAAGGTGATGTTAATACATATGTGGTGCCATTTTTTAAAAAATATTTTACTTCCTTTTAGACAGAGGGAAAGAGGAGGAGAAAGAGAGGGAGAGAAACATCAACGTGTTGTTGCTTCTCACATGTTCCCTACTGAGGACCTGGCCTACAACCCAGGCATGTGCTGGGTATCGAACTGGTGACTCTTTGGTTCACAGGCCAGCACTCAATCCACTGAGCCACACCAGCTAGGGCAATTTTATTGTTAGACTGCTTTCCTCTGTTTCCCATCCCCCACCCACACTTTCTCCTCTGCTGCTGCTTCTTCTTCTTCAAGCAAACCCTTTAACATCTGTTGCAGGATTGGTTTGGTGTTAACCAACTCTTTTAGTTTTTCTTGTCTAGGAAGCTCCTTATTTCTACTTCAATTTTAAACAACAGACTTGCTGGGTTAAGAAGCCTTGGTTGTAGGTCCTTGCTTTTCTTCACCTTGATTATTTCATGCCACTCCCTTCTGGCCTGACATGTTTCTAATGTGTAATCAGATGACAGTCTAATTGGTGCTCCCTTATAGGTAACTACCTGCTTTTCTCTTGTGGCTGTTAGGATTCTCTCCTCGTCTCTAAGCCTTGTCATTTTAATTATGATGTGTCTCAGTGTAGGCCTCTTTGGGTCCAACTTGTTTGAGACTCTCTGAGCTTCCTGGACTCATGTGACTTTTTCCTTCACCAGATTAGGACAGTTTTCAGTCATTATTTCTTCAAATAGGTTCTGAACCCCTTGCTCACTCTCTTCTCCTTCTGGAATTCACATGATGCGGATGTTGCTATACTTCATGTTGTCCATGATATTTCTTAAGCGCTCCTCATTTTTTTTAAATTATTTTTTCTTTTTGCTGCTCTACCTGATTGTTTTTCCTATCTTGTCTCCTAAAACATTGATTTGATCTGCTGCTTCATCTAACTTACTTTTTATTCCTTCCAGTGTATCAGTTATCTCAGATATTGCATTCTTTATTTCTGACTGATCCTTTTTTAATGGTTTCTATGTATTTTTTCATGCTGTTGAGTATCCTTATAATCATTACTCTAAACTCTCTATGTGATAAATTCCTTACTTCCATTTTATCTAGTTCTTCTGGAAAATTCTCTGTTCTTTCATTTGGGGTCTGTTTCTTTGTCTTTCCACTTTGGCTGCTTCTTTGTATTTTGCCACCTTAGGTGTTAAATAAGCTGTCAAACTGGTCAGTTTCTAATCTAATCAATCTGTAATCAGCAGTCAGGCTTAAGCACCACAGGATGGGGCAGAGTAATTCCTGTGGGTAGGGCTACTGCTTCCCCTCTAGCTGATGCTACTTGGAGGGGAGTGCTCTGCCTGAGAGAGATGGCTCCTCCAGTACTGAGAATGACTCGGCCCATATATTCTGGAGGCTGTTCCCTCAGTTCTCTCCCCAGAGCCACCAACCCCAGACTGGCCTCAAGCATCTCTAGTTCACTCTGTCCTCCCATTGCCAGCACCCAGGGTAAGTGGCTGCAAATGAAATTTTGTGCTTTAACCCTTTAAGAGGCTCTCTGCATCTCTAGCTGTCTCTGCCTGGTGGACAGAATCCCTGCTGCTTTTCACATCTGGAAGTTATCTGGGTTCCTTTCTGGCTGTGGTGCTGTAGGCTGGGGAGCACAGGTTGGGCTCCCCCATACTTCTCAGGGGGAACCTAAGAAGTTCCCCCAGAAGCTGCTGAAATATCCCTCGGGCACTTCAGCTGTCGTCCATGGGAGCCGAGCCAGCCCTTTCGCACCCCCTCTGCATGCTGTACCAGTCACGGTGTGCTGAGTGTGGTTGTAAGCCTTCTCTTCAGCTAGTGTTCAGTTTGTTATTCAAGATGATTTCTCTACAATTTAGTTGTAATTCCAAGTTGGTCCTGGGAGGAGGTTAGTGTGGCTTCCACTTACTCCTCTGCCATCTTGGATCTCTCAATGATGTCATTTTCTAAAAATAGTATATTTAATGACTAAAAAGAAAAATAACTCTTGAAAATTAAAAACATGATAGCAGACCACTTCTCCACATTTTGGCTAAGATCAAGTGTAAAAACATGATAGCAGAAATAAAAGCGTTAAACAATAACTAGAGGAAATCTCTTGATGTAGAACAACAAACAAAGATTAAAAAATGAGAAAAAAAAATTTTTTTAAATTAGAGGACCAGTCTAGGAGACATGACATCTAAATATGGGTGTTCTAGGAAGAGAAAATAAGAAAAAATGGAAGGAGAAAATATTCAAAGAAATAATTCAATAAAATTTCCCCATAAGTAAAGGACTTGAGTTTTTTAATTTGAAAGGGCCTTCTGACTGTATGACTCAATGTTAAAAATAGCCCTCCACCAAGGTACATCTTTGTGAAATTTCAAAACATTCAAATTTCCAGAGAGAACAATAAAAACAGATTTTATACAAATAATAAAATATCAGAATTTATTATTCAGAAGCCCCGTCAACAGACACTGAAAGCTTAGAATACCATGAACTAATATCTTCAAAATACTGATGGAAAGTAATTTCTAATCAAGAATTCTATACATAGCTATACTATCAATTAAGTACAAGATTAGAATAAAGATATTTTCAGCCCTGGCTGGTGTGGCTCAGTGCATTGAGCACTAGCCTGCAAAACAAAGGGTTGCTGGTTTGATTCCCAGCGGGTTCAATTCCCAGTCAGAGCACATGTGTGGGTTGCCCTGACTACCCAGGCCAGGTCCTCAGTCCAGGGGGCGCATGAGAAGCAACCATACATTGATGTTTCCCTCCCTCTCCTTCTCCCTCCTTTCCCCTCTCTAAAAATAAAATACATACAATCTTTTTAAAGAAAAAGGTATTTTCATACAGGCAAGGTCTCAAAAATTTACTTCCTTTTCATCCCTTCTCATAAAATTAATAGTGAATGTATTCCATGAAATGGAGAAGAAAATGAAAAAACCATGGAATCCAGAAAATCAGATACACAAGAGGATGATGACGAAGAGAGACTTCAGGTCTACAGCTGGGCAACAGGGATAGAAAACAGTCAACAGTAGTGCATGTCAAAAGGCTCCTGGAGAGATTTCTTCGAGATAATAGAACTCACAGACTTCCTAATGTGTTTAAACACATGGGGAAGTTGCATAGTGATACGTACATAGAAAACTAAGCAAAACAAAAAGCAGAACTATTATTGACTTCAGAAAAAAATGTGCAGTGAGAACACTGTAATCATGGTATTTATAAATAGCATTTTCATGGTCACAGTAAATAGACTGAATGTTGTTCTAATTATATAGAACAATTATATTAGACTTCACATCTGGGGTGGAAAAGCAGTGAGTGTGATAGAGTACTAAATCTTCATCTTCCACTATATAAAGTCAACAGATAATACTCAAAATGGAAATAAAGCACTGGCAATATAAGTATGTTATTTAGAGATCTGGAGGTAAATACCAAATTAATTAAGTTAAAAAGAGTTGAAAACAGATGCCAATTGAAGGTAGGAAATCAAGTAGTGGTGGTAATGGGGGAGTGAAGAAAACGCTAAATTAACTTGCACAAGATTACACAGCCTGCAGTGGTAGCAGGGTTGAGGCTTCAAATTTTGTTGATCTAAATTTATAAAAATAATCTAAAATAAAAGATACTTAAAAGACAAAACAACCAAATGTGTAGACCTTGTTCAGGTCTGCAAAAAGGCATATTTAAGATAATTAGGGATGTTTGAATATGGAATAGGTATTAGAACATATTAAAGGAAAGTCTTAGCCATAGCAATCAGATAAGAAAACGAAATAAAGCCATCCAAATTGAAAAGGAAGCAGTAAAACTGCCATTATTTGTAAATGACATGATACTATACAAACAGAACCCTACAGATTCCACCAAAAAAACTACTAGAACTGATAAATAAATTCAATAAAGTAGCAGGATACAAAACTGATATTCAGAAATCAGCTGCATTTTTGTACACTGATTATAAATTATCAGAAAGAGAAATTAAGAAAACAATCCTATTTATAGTCCTGTTTACATTCAAAAGAAATAAAATACATGGACTAAATTTAACCAAAGAGGTAAATGACCTGTACCTGGAAAACTATGAGACACTGAAGAAAGAAACTGAAGAAGATACAAATAAATGAAAACACATACCATCCTCACAGAGAGGAAGAATTAGCATCATTAAAATATCCACACTACCCAGAGCAATCTGTAGATTTAATGCAATCCCTATCAAAATACCAATGGCACTTTTCATGGAACTAAAACAAATAATTCTAAAATTTATGTGGAACCACAAAAGACCCCAAAGAGCCACAGCAATGTTAAGAAAAAAGAACAAAGTTGGAGGTATCATACCACCAGATACCAAACTCTACTACAAGGCTTATAGTAACCAAAACAGAAAGGTACTGGCATAAAAACAGACACAGAGCTCAATGGAAAAGAATAGAGAGCACAGAAATAAACCCACACCCATGTGCTCAATTAATATAAAACAGAGGAGGCAAGAATATACAATGGGGGTAAAGACAGTTTATTCAATAAATAGTATTGGGAAAACTGGACAGATACATGCAAAAAAAAAAAAAGGGAAACCTCCACCTTCTTATACCATATACAAAAATAAACTCAAAATGGATTAAAGACTTAAACTAATGTTAAGACCTGAAACCATGAAACTCCTAGAAGAAAACAAAGGCAGTGAACTCTCTGACATTGCTCCTAGTAATATTTTTTTTCTGGTATATCTTCTTAAACAAGGGAAGCATAAGAAAAAATAAACAAATGGAACTAGATCAAACTAAAAAGCTTTTGCACAGCAAAGGAAACCATCAAAAGACAACCTACCAACTGGGAGAGAAGATGTTATCCAATGATACATCCAATAAGGGATTTATGTCCAAAATTTATAAATAACACATATTAACCAACACCAACAACAAACAAACAATCCAATTAAAAAATGGACAAAGGACCTAAATAGACATTTCTCCAAAAAGGATACACAGATGGCCAACAGACATATGAAAAGGTGCTCAATATCACTAATTGTCAGAGTAATGCAAATTAAAATCACAATGAGATACCACCTTACACCTGTCAGAATGGCTGTCATCAATAAACCAGCAGATGTTGGCAAGGATGTGGAGAAAGGGGAACCCTCATGTGCTGCTGGTGGGGTTGTAAGTTGGTACAGCCACTGGAAAATAATATGGAGGTTTCTGAAAAATTAAAAATACAACTACCTTATGACCCAGCAATTCCACTTCTGGGTATTTATTTGAAGAGATACAAAACACTAATCTGAAAAGATATATATGTACCCCTATGTTCACTGCAGCATTATTTACAATAACAAGATGTGGAAGCAACCTAAGTGCCCATTAGTAGAAGACTGGATAAAGATGATGTGGTACTTATATACAATGGAATATCCCTCAGCCATAAAAAAGAATGAAGTCTTACCACTTGCAACATCTGTGGACCTAGACGATATTACGCTAAGTGAAGTAAATTAGACACAGAAAGACAAATGTGATTATTTCACTCATATGTGGAACCTAAAGAATAAAATAAACAAATGAAACGGAAACAGACTCATAGATAGAGAACAAAATGATGGTTGCCATATGGGAAGGGGGTTGAGGGGCTAGGTAAACAAAAATGAAGCTATTATAAAGTACAAATTTGTAGTTATAACATAGTCACAGGGATGCAAAGTACAGCAGAGAACATAGGTAATAACATTGTAGTAAATATGTATGGTGGCAGGTAAGTACTAGACTTATCAGGAGGATCACTTTGTAAATTATATAAATGTCTAACTACTATGCTGTACACCTGAAACTAATATGAAATAATACTGAATGTCAACTGTAATTGACAAATTAAAAAGAAACTATGAAGGTCGTCAAGACCGATGAAAGTCTGAGAAACGGTCACAGCCAAGAGGAGCCTGAGGAGACATGACAACACAATGTTACGTGGTACCCTGGGTGGATCCTGGAACAGAGAAAGGACGTTAGGAAAAAACTAATCTGAGTAAAGTACTGCCTTTGGTTAATAAAAAAAAATCAGTAGAGCCCTGGCTGGTGTGGCTCAGTGGATTGAGCACGGGCCTGCAAACTGAAGGGTCGCTGGTTCAATTCCCAGTCAGGGCACATGCCTGGGTTGAGGACCTGGTCCTCAGTTGGGGGCACATGAGAGCAACCACACATCGATGTTTCTCTACCTCTCTTTCTCCTTCCCTCCCCCCCCAAAATATAAATAAATAAAATCTTTTAAAAAAATAAAGATTTTAAAAAAAATTTTAAAAATCAGTAGAATTAGGTTCTGTTAAAATTTTAGCACAGGAGTCTTCATTTCAGTCACATTTCTCTCTTTCTGTATATATGCATATATACATCTATATATGCGTGTATGTAAAATATGATACTAATATTTGTTACATATTTGTGCCTATTTCATTTAACATTTTAGGCTTAATGTTTCCTTGGGTCATTAAAAATATTTCATATCATAATTTTTAATGCCTCTACACTAACCCTCTGAAAGAAGCATACATATTTCCATCATTTAACTGTTTGCCCACAATCAAGACTTAATTTCAAATTTGCACTCATATAAATATAGCTTGATGAATGTAATTTGTGAATGTTTTAAGTCATCTTAAAAAATAAATAACCGTGTGAAAATGTGCTAGAAAAAGACGACATTATGGAACTATAGCTAATGGGAGAGACTGACATGATGGTCATGCTTTAAAAAGTTCTTATTTGTTAGAAAGGCATAACCTTTCTAACAAAGGAATTTATAGTTAAAATGATAATGTCTGGAATTTACTTTAAAATTCAATGTAATTTTAAAAATCCAAATAATAAAAGATGAATCTCTGTGAAAGCATGGCCCGGATTGTTCACACGTGCCAGAGACCCTTGGACGAGATGAGACTCTTAAGTCATTTGCCATATGACATTCTTTCCTTCATCTGGGAAAAAGATGTACTTGATAGGCTATAATTAAAAGAACATGGTACCATTCCATTCTCAAAAGATAACTTAGTTATGAAAAAGGGACAGAACAAAATAAAAAGTTGTCAACAAAGTTTTCTGTCTTGAAAACTTTTGTATACTTATTACTTTGTAATATTTCTATTTAAAATAAAGAGGGTATACAACCCTCAGTACCCATATGAAGAAAGGAAAAGTTATAATAGGTTGTCATCACTGCCATTCTCTTAAGTATTAGGAGTGGAAGGCATGGAGGGAAATGGAGCACATCCCTGGTGTGTTCCAGGGATGGTGGAAATGTAAAATGGTGAAGTGGCTGTGGGAGAACAGCCTGGGAGTTCCTCAATGGGTTAAATATAGAATCACCATACAACTCAGCAGTTTATTGCTATATATATATACCCAAGAGAGATAAGCATCTTATTCCTACACAAAAACTTGAGCTTTATATGATTTTTCTTTTTTAAAGATTTTATTTATTTTTGGAGAGAGGGGAAGGAAGGGAGAAAGAGAGGGAGAGAAACATAGGTCAGTTGCCTCTTACATGCCCCCAACCATGGACCGGCCCACAACCCAGGCATGTACCTTGGCTGGGAATCGAACTGGCAATCTTTTGGTTTTCAATCCACTGAGCCACACCAGCCACAGTAAGCTTTAAATGTTTTTCGCAGTTTATTCATAAGAGTAAAAAAGTGGGAGCAACCTAAATGTCCATCAGCAGATGTATGGGTAAATAAAATGTGGTATATCCATAAAATAGAATATTATTTCATTATAAAAAGGAATGAAGTATTGATCCATGTTTTTATTAAAAGTTTTAATAAAAATAAAATAAAATATTAAAAATAAATGAATAAGAAAAGAAGACATATAGATGGCCAACGAGTATATGAACAGATGCTCAAAATCACCGATCATCAGGGAAATGCAACTGAGATATCACCTCACTCCTGTTAGGATGATTTTCAAAAAGACAAGAAATTACAAGTGTTGGTGAGAACGTAAAGAAAAGGAAATCCTTGCACACTGTTGGTGGGAACATAAATTGGTTCAGACCTGTCGGAAAACGGTATGAAGTTCTTCAAAAAATTAAACATAGAGCCGCCATATGACCCAGGAATTCCACTTCTGGGTATTTTTCTGAAGAAAATGAAAACACTAACTCGAAAACAGACATGCACCTCCATGTTCACTGCTGAATTACTTACAATAGCCAAGATACGGAGTCGACCTAAGGGCCCACTGATGAGTAAATGGGTGAAGAAAACGTGGTGTCTGTAAAGGGGTGGGCAAAAGTTAGTTTACAGTTGTGCGTACATAAAGCCTATTCTTATATTACTTTATTAATTTTTATATTATGTATTTGTATTATTTGTCTTATTGTTGTTGTTGTTTCATATCCTTACTTACGATTTATCTTTTAGGTAATGATGGCTAGTAATTTAACCAGTAACCAATGATCTACTTTTGCCTTCTGCCTACCTCTGCATAGTGAAATGGAATATTATTCAGCCATGAGAAGCATTAAATCTTGCCATTTACAACAACATGAATGAACCTTGAAGACATTGTGCTACACTAAATGAGAAAAACAAATACCATATGATCTCATTTATATGTGGAATCTTTTTTAAAAATTAAAAAATAGCTCACAGACAGAGAACAGATTGGTAGTTGCCAGAGGTGGGGACTAAAGGGAAGGCAAAATGAGTGAAGGAAGTCAAAAGGTACAAATTTCCAGTTATACAGTAAGTCACGGGGCTGTAATATGCAGCATTGCAACTAGTTAATAATACTGTCCTGAATATGAGAAAGTAACTAAGAGAGTAAATCTTAAATCTTTGCGACAGCATGGGTGCATCTGGAGAGCATTATGTTAAGTGAAATAAGCCAGTCAGAGAAAGTTAAGTGCCATATGATTTCACTCATATGTGGAATGTAATGAACAAAATAAACTAACAAACAAAATAAAAACACATGCATGGGTTTGGATTTATGGCAGGCCTGTCCCCCTGGAGCAAAATGTGGCCTTGAACCACTGCCTGGCCTCTACCCATAGGCTGCAGGCGCTGAGATGGGTTGCACAGTGAGGGGTAGGGAGTGGGGAGCGGGGATAGAAACAGACTCATAGAGAACAGACTGACAGCAGTTGGAGGGGAGGGAGGTTGTGGAGCTGGGTGAAAAGGTGAAGGGACTCAAAGAAAAAACTCACACACACAGACAACAGCATGGTGAGTGCCAGAGGGGAGGGCGTGGGGGGAGGGGAATAAATGGTGATGGAAGGCCACCTGACTTGGGGTGGTGAGCACACAACACGACATAGGTGATGTACTACAGAACTATACACTTGAACCTATATAATTAACGAATGTCACCCCAATAAATTCAATACAAATTTTTTAAAAGGAAAAAAATTATGTAATTATGTGTGGTAACATGTTAATTAGACTTACTATGGTATTGTGGTGATCATTTTGCAATATATACAAATATCAAATCATTACATTGTATACCTGAAATTAATATAATGTTATATGTCAATTATACCTCAATAATAATAACTAAATAAATAAACGAAAGGAAGAAAAAATGCTGTTACCTTAAAAAAAAAAAAAGAGTAGAAGGCTGATCATCTCACCTCTAGGGAAACATGGACCCCGTGGTCATGGAGGCTGATCGTGGATGCATGTTTTGTCTTCCCCTTATAAAGTAAAGGGAACTTTACTGTTTGGATTTTTCTAATTTAAATTACTTTATTGTTGTTCAATTACAGTTGTCTGTATTTTCTCCCCGCCCTCCCCCCCCCCCCCTCCCAACTCACCTCCCTCCCTTGCTTCCACCTTCCCCCTTGGTTATGTCCATGTGTCCTGTTATAGTAGCTCCTGAAAATGATTTTTAAAAAAATGAAAGCAAGAAGGAAACTTCACTGGCAGTGGGTTAAGAAATCAGCAAAAGTAATAACTACTATTTAATATTATATTGAGGAGAAAATTAAAAAGACTTGGTTTAAAAAACACTTTTGGTTCCTGTTCTCAGTATTCTGAATCTTTTATTCAGGAACTTATCTTTTTAATTTTTAATTTAGGGCTGGACGAGCAGAAGGGAGTTTCATACAGCCTTTGACTTAGAATTCTCTTGTACCTATGTCCCCTCAAACAGATGCTGCAAACTGAAGGCTGACAGATGTGTGATGTTTAGCCCACAAAGTGTACAGCATTTTCAAAGTTTGTTAACATTTACAAGTCAGGAGATTTCACATAAAAATTTACATTTCCAGCCTCTCTTGAAAAATGGGCAGATTCTGTCAATAGAGGAGAGTGCTTCTTTTATTCAACAAGAATAACAAATTGCCTTTATAAATTAATATTCGAAGTACTTAGAAATGTTAGCCAGGTCTTTCAACCGAGGAGGAGAATGTAAAGGAATCAGGCAGACAGGAACTGGGTGTAATCAGAGGCAGGGAGGATAGAGGTGTGGGGGTACACATCTTAGAGCTATACTTTGAGGTGCCATCTCAGGTTGGGATAGTTTTCCTACTACTCCCTCTCACAGGACCTCTAACTTTTTGCTAGAGCATGACAACAGATGTAACTAGATACTCACTTGTGTTTAATGCTGGTTTTCCCATCTAGATTAAAAACGTCCTGGCTGATGTAGCTCAGTGGATTGAGCACGGCTGTGAACCAAAGGGTCGCCAGTTCGATTCCCAGTCAGGGCACATGCCTGGGTTGCAGGCCAGATCCCCAGTAGGGGAGTGTGAGAGGCAATGTGAGAAACAACCACACATTGATGTTTCTCTCCTCTTTCTCCCTCCCTTCCCCTCTCTCTAAAAATAAATAAATAAAATATTTAAAAAATGTCTGCTTTAAAAAAATAAAATAAATAAAATATAAAAATGTGATACTTTCTTCTTTTCACGATACTCTTTCCATTTAGCACATTACCTATGCTAAATACAGCAGACAATTCAATAAATATTGTTGAACGGTAATACATGAATGAACCAATGATATGGAAAGGGATCAGGAAACAGGCAGCCTTTGGGAAACAAAAATCCTACCACCCCCTTTCTCACTGCAAAAGAAAGGATCAAATAAATTGGTACAGAGTTACTACAAATGTTTAGAAGTCTGTAGTTTGGAATATTTACAAGATACTTGGTCCCACCTCCCTCAATGAGATAATTAATTCACTGCTTTATATACTGCTTTCCCAGACTCAGCCTTTACTATCCCAGTCCCTTCTCTGGCCTCTATCCTATAAATTCCATTTTCTGATCTCGGGCAAGGGGCCCGAGTCGGTCAGAGAGGGAAGCCTGCTCAGTGGCCCGCACACACCTGCACACATAGCAAGGCGCAGCCTTCTGGGAACATTCACTGCAAAATTCCCCACAGGGAATGGGACAGAAAACAGCTTTGATTTTTACTGAAGTATATTATAAGGTATACAGTTTCATTGTCTCAGTAAAACCAGAATAAAAATATGAAAGAAAAAAAAAGCAAGTTAGAACTGGCATCATCACTGTTTTATGTAAGAATAACAAGAGTTTGATACCATCATATGCAGTCCATGTTAAAATTTACCCAGTTGCCCCCCAAATGTCTTTTATATCATCTTTCCCCTTCTATCTGGATTCTCACTGAAGTTCACCACAGCACTTGGCTGTTCTGACTCTTTGGCATCTTTCAGTTAGGAACAGCCCCCCTCCCCCACTTTGTTTACTCAGGTCACTGTTCTTTTTTTTTTTCAGGGTCTAGGTGAGCTGGATTGTATTTGATTATTTCCTCCTGATTAGATTCAGGTTAAAATTTTTGGCAGAAACACTGTAAGTGGTTAGTATTTCTTACTGCATCACATCAGAAGGCATATAATATCAGACTATCACATTAATTATATTAAATGTGATCATTTGGTTAAGGTGTTGATCATCAAAACATTTTTCCCTTTGTGACTAGTAAGCTAATAAGTATTAATAGCAAAATTTTAAGTTGATTCTCCTAGTGTGAAAATGGTACTGTGGCTATGTAGGAGAATATCTTTGTTTTTAGGAGATGCAAACTAAGATATTTATAAGAAAGTGTCAAAAACTCTGCAACTTACTTTCAAATAAATAAATATTATGAACAATTCTATGCTCACAAATGTGATAAACTAGATGAGATAGATGGACCAATTCCTTGAAAGACACAATTTGCCAGAACTCACACGGGAAGAAACTGACAATCTAAAAGGTCTAAACTGAGTCAATAACTAAGAACCTTCAAAAACAGAAAGTGGCTGGCCCAGATGGGTTCACTGGTGAATTCTACCAAACACTTAAGGGAAAATTAAGCCAGTTCTCTACCATCTCTTTCAGAAGATAGAAGCAGAGAGAATGCTTCACAATTCATTCTTGAGGTCCACATTACCCTAATGGCAAAACTATACAAAAATATTAGAAGAAAACTACAGATCAATATCTCTCATGAACATATACATTAAAACCCTCAATAAAATATTAGCAAATTTAATCTTACAATGCATAAAAAGAATTCTATACCACAACCAAGTGGGATTTATCACAGTTATGCAAGGCTAGTTCAATAGTTAAAAAATCAATTAATGTAATCCATCACATCAGCAGGCTAAGAGTGAAGTTATACAATCGTATCAGTAAACACAGAAAAAGCATTTGACACAATCCAATACCCAGTCATGACTTTGGAAACTTCAGTAAATCAGAAATAGAACAGAACTTCCTCAACTTGATAAATAATGGCATACAAAAAACCGCACTGCTAACATCACATAATTGCAAGAAACGAGCAGCTTCCCCTCTAAGATCAGGAATGAGGCACGGATGTCCCCTCTCACCAGTCCTTTTCAACACAGCACAGGAAGTTCTAGCTAATGCAATAAAACAAGAAAAGGAAATAAAAGGTATACTGATAGAGAAGAAAAAAATAAAACTGTCTATTTGCAGATGACATGATCACCTATGACGAAAATCTGAAAGAATTGACCAAAAACCCCTGGAACTAATAAGCAAGGTTGCATGACACAAAGTTAATAGCAAAGTCAATCGTTTTCCTATAAACCAGCATTCAACAAGTGGAATTTGAAATTTAAAACACAGTGCCATTTACATTAGTACCCCCCTCAAATGAAACACTTAGGTATAAATCTAACGAAATATGTATAAGATCTCAATAAGGAAAAACTGCAAAACTCTGATGAACAAAATCAAAGACAAACAAAAGAAATGGAAAGATATTCCCTGTTGATGGATTGGGAGACTCAATATTGTGAAGATGTCAGCACTTCCCAACTTGATCTACAAATGCAAGGCAATCCCAATCAAAATCCCAGAAAGTAATTTTGTTGATGTCAACAAACAGATTCTAAAGTTTATATGGCAAGGCAAAAGACCCAGAATAACCAACACAATATTGCAGAAGACCCAAGTTGGAAGACCGGCACTATTCAACCTCAAGACTTACTATCAAGTTACAGTAATAAAGATAGTGTGGTACTGGCAAAAGAGTAAACAAACAGATAAGGCAGACTAAAAGAAAAGAGAATAGAGAGCCCAGAAATAGACTCACAAAAATATAGTCAATTGATCTTTGGTAAAGCAAAGGCAATACTAATAGTCTTTTCAACAGGACATCCAAACGCAAAAAATAAAAAAGTTAGACACAGACTTTACACCTTTCATAAAAATTAACTCAAAATGGGTCACGTAAAACTGTAACATTTTTAGAGGACAGAGGAGAAAACCTAGATGACCTCAGGCTTGGTAGTGACTTTTTAGATATAACACCACAGGCACGATCTGTGGAAGAAAGAAATGATGAACTGGACTTCATTTAAATTGCAAACTTTTGCTCTGTGAAGAGAATGAAAGACAAGCGACAGTATGAGAGAAAACATTTCTAAAAGATGCATCTGATAAAGAACTGTTATCCAAAATATACAAAGAACCCTTAAAACAACCCAATTTTTAAAACGGGCCCAAGACCTCACCAGACTCACCGGACAGACTTAAAAGACTTCACAAAACATGATATATAGATGGCAAAGAGTATATAAAAAGATGTTCCATATCATACGTCAACAGGCAACAGAAGATTAAAGCAACAATGAGACACTACTCTGCACGTGTAAAAACGGCCAAAGCCCGGAGCGCTGACAACACTGGAGACCGACGAGGACACGGAGCAACAGGAACTCTCGCTCCCAGCCGGCGGGCGTGCCGGCTAGTGCAGCCGCTCTGGAAGGCAGTTTGGCAGTTTCTTACAAAACTAAATATAGCCTTACGATATGATCCAGAAATCACATTCCTTGGTATTTATCCAAAGGAGCTGAAAACTTATGTCCACAGAAAAACCCACACATGGATGTTTATAGCAGCTTTATTCACAATCGCCAAAACTTGGAAGCAACCAGGATGTTCTTTAGTATGTGAATGAATATACAAACTGGGGCACCCCCAGACAATACAGTATTATTATTTCTAACAAAGAAATGAGCTATCAAGTCATAGAAAGACATGAAGGAACCTTAAGTGTATATTGCTAAGTGAAAGAAGCCAATTTGGAAGGACTACATACTGTATGATTCCAATATATGACCTCCTGGAAGAGGCAGAACTACAGAGACAGTAAAAAGATCAGTGGTTCCAGTGGGGAGAGGGGAGTAATTGATGAACAGGTGGAGGTCAGGGGATTTTCAGGGCAGTGAAGTCATTCTGTATGATCCTATGAGGGTAGGTACATGTCACTATACGTTTACCCAAAGTCACAGAACGTATGGCACCAAGAGCAAACCCTAACACGACTACGGACTTGGGTGACGACGACGAGTCAGTGCAGATTCATCTGCTGTAACAAATGGACCTCCGGTGGGATGCTGGGAGTGGGGACAGGGCTCATGGAACACCTCTTGTACTCTCCCTTCAATTCTGCTGCCAACCTGAAGCTGCCCTCAAAAATAAGGTCTTAAAAACTTTGCAACTTACTTTCAAATAGTACAGAATAATGTATGTTGGTCTGTCTGCCGAGAGAGAGAGAGAACAGATGTGGCAAAACCTTAAAATGTTAACTGGAGAATCCAGCTGAAAGGACCCTGACATTCGCTGTACTGTTCTTTCAACTTTTCCACTGATCTGTAATTTTTCCAAAGCCAGAAGTTGAGGTGAAACAAATAAATGAAAAGGATTAACGATGGGTCACAACAGAAACCCTGGGACCAGGGCAGGTAGTAGTCTCAGGGGGACAACACTGAGATGCCAAGGCTTGAGTCAAAATCTCTCCACTTTTTGGGGGAAAGAATGTAAAAAATCACAGGCAGGATGGCAGCCAGAAGCCAGAAACACAGGCACTAGAAGTAGACCAGATGTGAGTCCGGAGACTGAGGTGACTGAGAAGGCTTTACAACGTTCACCCTGTCCATTCTTCTTTTCTCACTTCCATTTTCCTCCTTACAAGAGCATTCAGAACCCAATTAAGAAAGTCAACATTACAGTGATTTTTTAAAAAGGTCCAAAAACAAAGGTAGTATTTGCTAAAAGAGAAAAAACATATCCCAATCTTTTCAGTGCACTGACCATGTGCTAAGTGAAAATAAGAATCTTAAAAAAAAAAACACGCAGAAAAGGACGCAGAGAATGTCGAGGGAATAACACGGCTTAGGCAATCAGTTCAGAAAGGAAGGCTGCTGTCACCAGAGCTCCAGGCGGCAGGAGACGTGTGTGGCGCTGGAAGCAGCACACACGCACACGAGATGAAAGCACTGGCCGCTCTGCTAGGTATGTTCAGTTCCCAGTGAGGTAACTTCTAACAGTCCCACCATTTTTATTTTTTTAACTTCCATGTTCCTGGGGGAGAGAGAAGTGACGTCCCACATCCAGGAGCACACACCTCTGAAACAGAGAATCTTTTGTGAAACAAGTGTCCACCGCAATGATACCTGCCACAGCCTGGATGGGGAAATGCTAACCTATGCACACGCAAAACACGCAACCATGAAAAATGGCCCACAGTGATGCACACCAAACCTCTAAGAATGGGATGCATGCCTTTTATTTTTTATTCTGCATATTTGTTGAAGTTATTTATTTTTATTAATGTTAGAGGGTGTTTATTAAGGCTGGGACAGTGAAACAAGGGAGGGCTTGGTACAGAAGAGGGACTAGTACAGGAGAGAGACCTGGGCTGGGCTGCTATGACTCACTAACCAGTCAGAGAAAAGGGGACCTTGAGGACAGGCCCGAGGGTCAGCCCGGAATGCACTCCCCAATTTCAAGCATTCTGGGGTCCCTTAGAGTGTAGGAGATGCTCGCCTGTGTGGCCAGAAAAGGGGGAAGGGAGAGGCGAGGCGCGGGCGTCCTCCCAGGAGGGAGAGTGTGGTGTTGAGGTTATGTAAATGAGCATGCATTCATGTTTCACATGTATAACTAATTTAATTAATTACATAAGGCCTTGTGTCTTATAATTTCAGACTATGATACTGTAACATGTAAGTTACACAATTACAAACTTTTAAAAGTATGATACCTGCACATCAATGTGATTAATTATATGCAAAAAAGAAAAAAACTAGACACAGGAAAAAGTTTGGAAGAAAATAAAATGAGCAGTACCTCAGACTGCCCCTGAACTGTATGTGTTTATTCTAAAATGAGCCTTACTTTATAATGGCTCAGACACACAAAGTTTTATGAAAAACTATAATAATTTCTGAATTCTGGTCTAATTGTTAGGTCATTGAGTCAAAAAGTAGTTTCCAAGAAGATGTCACCCAATAGTGTTACTTATTAAAAATAAATTATTTCCAAGAATCTCTCTTATAACACATGGAGAAGAGTCTCTAATTTAGGTGTTCTAAACCAGTCAGTCTATTTATTGCAGACATAGTCAAGCCTTCATTTTGGGTATAAAATACAGGGTCCAGCACAAATAACGCCCCTTTTTATTCCATAAAAATCTTTTATTACAAAATCATAAGCATGTAATTCTGTAACATAACAATATCACACTCAAGCACACCACATGACATTTTAGGTGAAATGTTCAGATTGCTGTCCATCTTGTGTGAGACATTCACGCACTCTACCGACCACATGCAATGGCGTTACTTCTACTGGACCCTACATGTGCACAAGTTTTACGTGTATATAAATGAGTGTGTATGTTTTTTGTCCAAAGGGGAAGAGCCAGGAAAAAGTGGAGAATGGAAATATCAGAGAGAGAAGCATGACCGATTTGAGAGGCAACTGATAAGGAGCAAAAGAATTCCATTAGACTTGAGGCCTGGAAATCACCGGCAGAGTGAAGATCTGATTAAGGCGGATAAGGCTGTGAAGCACTGAGTGCTATGAGAGCATTGCTGTTGCGGCAGGTGGGGCTGCAAAGACACAGACCCACGTGGGAAGGGCTTTGCATGCCACGAGAAGCAGCACTGGACCCTTCCTGCCACAGAGCAGAACTCAAGAGCTTCAAAGTATTTGGCATTCAGGAATGTTTGCTAAGCTGAATAATTTCTTCTCCCTTCTAAGCCATGAGAGGCAAGACAAGATTTTGTCAGATGCTTTGTTTTTAGTATTAACAGTCAGTCAGTAACTTCCCAAGTAACTTTCCTGTTCTCACTTCCAGGACAGCTTCTTTTTCTCCAATAAATGTGGTCTCTGAACAGCACGTTCCCTTTCATTACGTTTTTTATCACCAGTTCTACCTCAGCAAATCATAATGAGGTTGCACCTTCCTCCTTGTGTCAATACTTTTAAAATCTGTTATGTTAATCTTTGCACACAGCTGAGGGCTGGAGGCCTGACACACAGGGGCAAAGGTCTCCTTCCTCCCTCTCCCTCCTTCCCTTCCCTCCCTCTCCTATATCTGAACATTTTACACAGACTCTAACTACAGAATATTCTATTGGCCCCAACATATTTCCATTTCAAAAATCTTCTGATTATGTGCTTTCAAGTTATTATAGTTTATGTGCTCCCTGGAATGAAAGATGGAAGTCTTGGTTCCATACTGACCCTCAGCTCATCAGTGTAATCTTCTATTTGCTTCTTCATCTATAAAATTAGGAGAAGACCATTTGCCAGACTTCATTCTACCTCAAAGACCTGCTATACAGATTTAAATGAAAAAAAAAATACATTAAGTATAATATATTCATATTGCCTAAATAGAGCTTGAACTAGTATTTAACAATGGGAATGAACTTATGCAAATGTACTGGTATTTCCTTTTTCTCGTGTAGTTTCCCTAATCTTCAATGCATGAGTTTCCAAGGTAGTAAAAAGAATATTTGAATTAAATAAGTTAAAATATGTGAAAGCATCTAGGCTAGAGTTTTCGCAGAGAAGGAACTGAATCAACTTTAGACCCCTTTCCTTTGCAATACAAGGTCATATAGTTCATGAACGAAAGAAAAGAACCCAAGTTGCAGCAAGGCTTCCTACATGTCCCTCAAACCCACGCTGTCGCCTCTGCCCCACCTCTTCCTCAGGTCCGATTCTCTTCACTTTCGCTCATCCCAGGGCATTAGAACAGGCCTCCTGCTCAACACAGAAAGAGGTCGTGTATGGTCCTTGCCTTGCTTCTGATCTTGAAAGGTAGACTTTGAAGATTTCACTATTAAACAAGATGTTTTATGCATTAAAACTCTTCAGATTAAAGTTCCCTACTAGTCCTCATTTGCTCAGCAGTCCTAGCATGTGTGAATGTTGAATTTTTATAAACGTTTTTTCTGTGTCTACTGAAATGATATGCTTTTTCTTTTTTAATCTGTTAAAACCTACTTAGTAACGTGAATGATCACATCGATGAATTTCTGTAATGTTAACTTAGTGATGTTCATTCTTAGGATAAGCATTTACATCATGATGTATCTTTTTTTTTTTTTTTGCATAAAGGGCAAAAGTAGGTTTACAGTTACTTGTATGGAAAAATAATACAATTACTGATAAACAATAATACAAGAATAAACTCTGTGCCCTGGCCAATGTGGCTCAGTTGGTTGGACATTGTCCCACGAAGCAAAAGCTCACCAGTTCGACTCCAGGTCAGGGCATACGCCTGGGTTGAGGGCCTGGTCCCTGGCTGGGTGTGTGTGAGGCAACCCGTCCGTTTCTCTCTCACATCGATGTTCCTCTCCTCTCTGCCTCCCTACCGTCCCCTCTCTCTAGATAAATGAAATCTTTTTTTAAAAAAAGAATAAACTCTTCTAGTGTTAGTGTTTCATGTACTAACGGCTGTAAACCTACTTTTTGCCCAACGCTGTATATTGTGGGATTTGCTAAAATCTTGTTCAGGATTTTCACATCCATGTTTTTAATCAGCTCGGCCTGTGCTTTTCCTTTCCTGAGTTGCCTTTGTTGGGTTTTGGCGTCAAGGATGTGCTAGTCTCAAAAAGTGAGTGAGAGGAGCCCCTCTTTTTCTGTTCTCTGCGAGAGTTTATATGAAGCTGGAAGTGTTTATTCTTTTGAATTTTTGAAGAAATCTCCAGTAAATCCATTTGAGCTTGAAATTTTCTTTGTTCAAAGATTTTTGATTACTGATTTCATTGGTATAGGACTTTCAGGTTTTCCATTACTTCTCGAGTCAGTTTTGGTCAGTTATATTATTCTAAAAAGTGACCCATTTTCACGAACTTCTCAAAACTTTTCATATAAAATTGCTCACAACACCCTCAACATCCTCTTGTTATCTTTCCTACGTCAGTACCTGCTCCGGTGCTGCCCCTTATTCCCGGCACTGCTGGTTTCGGGCCGGTGCTCCCACTCTCCGCCTCCCCCCGCCATCTCCTCCGGGGCCAGTCATGCCAAGAGTTGGCAAATTCCATTAGTCTTTTAAAAAACAAACTGTTGGCTTTTTAAAATCCTGTATATGGTTTCTTTTTTTCCCATCAAACTCTACTCTTTATTATTCTGTGTCTTTCTTCTTTGGGTTTAATTTACTGAACATTCTCTAACTTCTTAAAACAGATGTTTAGATCATGGACTCCCAACCTTAGGGTTTGTGCTGCTGTTGCTGTTGTTTAGGCCTATGAACTCCTCTCCATGCTCAGGCTTTAGTAGCACTGTGCTCTTGATGACACTTAATATTTTCAGTACCATTTACTCATAATGTTTTCCAGTTTCCATCATAATTTTTTTTCTTTGACTTAATGATTACTTACAAGTTTATTTCTTAATTTCTTAAGTACACAGGGATTTTCTAGTTATCTCTCTATTACTGATTTACAGCTTAACTTCACCGTGGTCAGAGAATTTATTTTGTATGCTAGGTGCGTGTATCCTTGGAAACTTGTCGAGACTTGCTTTATAAATGGACTAAGCCTTCCTCTTTATTTACCTGATAAAGTCGAAATTCTTTTTTTTTTTAAAGATTTTATTTATTTATTTTTAGAGGGGAAGGGAGGGAGAAAGAGAGGGAGAGAAACATCAATGAGTGGTTGCCTCTCATACGCCCCCTATTGGGGACCTGGCCAGCAACCCAGGCATGTGCCCTGATGGGGAATCGAACCGGCAACCCCTTGCTTCACAAGCCAGCACTCAATCCACTGAGCCACACCAGCCAGGGCTAAAGTAGAAATTCTTTAATGTGACCCATGCTATTATCTATCCACCCAGTGAATGTTATCCCCCTTTTTATACCCCACATGCCAGCTATGCTAGACTTCCCATAGTTTTCCAAACGTGCCCCACTCTTTCACATTTTGTGCTTTTGCCTATAATCTTCCCCTTGCCACAAACGCCCCTACTGTTCTCATTGCTCCTCCTTAAACTTCTCTATTCAGCTCAAACATCCCCTCCACTGTGCAGCCTCTCCAGGCATTCTCTCCACCCCTGCATTTCCCCAGTTGGTGAAGTACCGAGGCAGTTAATATCACTACCTCCCATCTTTCTGTCTCATCTATACTCCTCTCTGATGCCAAAGTTATCTTCCTAAAATGCAAATCTGACCACATTTCTTTCCTGCTCAAAATCCTTTCACCAGCAGCTTCCCTCTCGCACAAAGCCCAAACTCAGCATCCCGTAACAGACGCTCCTGGCCCTTTTCCAGGTCCCTACACCTTTACTCACGGTACTCTCCCTGCCTAAACTACCTTTCTAGCCTTGTTCACTCATCTTTCAAGTCCTGGCTTGAGAGTCCCTTCCTCTATGAAGCCTTTCCTGCCCCTGTCCCCTAACACTGCACTTCTAGGTCAAAGGAGCCACTCATTGTACACGGCAATGATCAAGGGGAGTGAGGGGAGACAAATTCCCTTAATTAATTCTTAATTATGGTGTTTACTTTATTTTAAACTATCAGTTAAGGGAGGCTGTAAGATGCCCGTGTTCCCACAGGAGAGTGGGGCAACACTGTGTGCATAGCTACGCGCCCCTCTGCCTCGCACGTGTGGACACCCAGGGCGCCCACTCCACAAACACGCCTTACCAAACTGGACTGTGATTTCCTCAGAAGTAGAGGCTGAGGGTTGTTTAATTTTGATTTTTAGAAACTAGAACAGTAACTTTTAGAAAATTTTATTTTATTTTTTTATTTTTATCCTCATCTGAGGACATGCCCACTGTTTCTAGAGAGAGGAAAAAAGCGGGAGAGAGAGGGAGAGAAACATCGATATGAGGGAGAAAAACACTCACCGGCTGCCTCTTGTACATGCCCCAACTGGGGACTGAACTTGCAACCTAGGCACGTGCCCCGACCCGAAATAGAACCCACAGCCCTTCAGTCCACGAGATGATGCTCCAACCAGCTGAGCCAGACGGGCCAGGGCAGTAACTATCTTAATAAGTACGATTAAATGGCTGTGAAGTGAACTTTACTGAGGAAATAAGGGACTTTAATTCTAGATGCTTGAATAGAAATTCCAGAGTTCAAGACACCACTGTGTTCTGTTCATTCTCCTCTACACAGAAGTCCGAACACCATGTTTCCACGGGCATTTCTATCAACTGTAACAACTGTTAATAGACCCGCTGCTCCAAATCCAAACTCGCACGCCTGACGTTAGGCCCTTGATACCTGCCTCTGCCCTCCCAATCTAACCTTCTGTCTCACTATCCCTGCCGCCCGCCTTCCTTCCCATCCCCTCGACAATCTCACTTGCTTCAGAAATGGTGCCGATGTTTTACTTCCGGACAGTTCTCTCCCATGTCCCCAGTGTCCCACCGCCACCTGTCGGGAGCCCTGCTTCAGAACCCATCTCTTTCTCAAGGTCTTCCTGGATTTTACTTCTTCCTTCTGATCTCTGAAACCCTGCGCCCAGCCCTGTCTTACCCATGGCTCCCTTCTGAGCGCCTCAGCGTGCAGTGTGCAAACTCCTGAGGCCCCGTTCTCCCTCCCTGTGCACCCCAAACTGCCTGGAACAAAGCTGGTGTGTAACCAGCTGTCACTCAGCAGTAATACTTGACTGACAGGAAGTCACTGATGTTTCCACCTTGGCTTCTCTCCTGCCCATTCAAGGGCTGCCTGGGTGGTATTTACATGAATCCCCGCAAGGAGCTATCACTGCTATTTACACAAGCATTTCCTTGTAAGCCTGTATCTGACGACCACCTCACATTACTGTGAGGAAGACATTCCTGCCGTAGCTGAGGGAGAGAGAAGGGCTTGTTTTCGTAGCTACATAAACAGGATCACAGACTTTGCAATTTTCTTCTGTACCACTAAAAATAAATACACCCGCCCACACACACCTGAGGTTATTTTGCCTCTTTTTGCCTTCTCTGAGCAAAGAATCCTTAAATTTTCAGTTCTTTATTACTCTGTTCTAGCCCTTCTCTCTGGTAAGTTTGCTTTCCTCAGCCTTTTAGAGGGTTCACTGGAGAGACCCACAAGGGCCTAGAACATACACAACCTCACTCACCCAGGAATCAACACCAGAAGGGCCCGCTTTGCTTGTGGATAGAAGGGTGAAGTAACTTAAAATGGGATGAGAGCCAAGCAAGCAGCACTGTTCCCTCTCTGACCCCTCCCCCACATACAGCACCAACAACATGGCAAAATGGGTGCCACACCCTGGCAAATACTTAAGACTCCACCCCTTACAATGTAACAGGTGTGTGAGACAAAGAAACATGGAAATAAAGAAACATTATTATATGAAATGAAAGAACAGATCAAAACACCAGAAAAACAACTAAGCAATGAGGAGATGGTCAACCTATCAGATGCAGAGTTCAAAACACTGGTAATCAGGATGCTCACAGAAATGATTCAGTATGGTTGCAAAATAGAGGAAGAAGTGAAGGCCATGCAAAGTGAAATAAAGAAAAACACACAGGGAACCAACAGTGAGGGGAAACAAACTGGGACTCACATCAACAATTTGGAGCACAAGGAATAAATAAACATTCAGCCGGAACAGAATGAAGAAACAAGAATTCCGAAAAAGGAGAGGCTTTAGGACCCTCTAGGACAACTTTAAATGTTCCAGTACTTGAATGATAGGGGTGCTTGAAAGAGAAGAGGAAGAGCAAGAAACTGCAAACTTATTTGAAAAAATAATGAAGGAAAACTCCCCAGTCTGGCAAAGGAACTAGACATGCAAGTCCAGGAAGCTCAGAGAGTCCCAAAGAACTTGGATCCAAAGAGAAACACACCAAGACACATTTCAATTACATTACCCAAGATTAAAGATAAGGAGAGAATCTTAAAAGCAGCAAGAGAAAAGGAGACAGTTACCTACAAAGCAGTTCCCATAAGACTGTCAGTTGATTTCTCAAAAGAAACCTTACAGGCAAGAAGAGGCCGGAAAGAAGTATTCCAAGCCATGAAAGGCAAGGACCTACATCCAAGATTACTCTATCCAGCAAATCTCTCATTTAGAATGGAAGGGCAGATAAAGTGCTTCCCAGATAAGGTCAAGTTAAAGGAGTTCATTATCACCAAGCCCTTATTATATGAAATGTTAAAGGGACTTACCTAAGAAAAAGAAAATCAAAACTAGGAACAATAAAATCACTACAAACTCACAACTATCAACAACTGAACCTAAGAATCAAAAACAAACTAAGCAAACAACTAGAACAGGAAGAGAATCACAGAAATAGAGATCACATGGAGGGTTATCAGTGGGGAGGACGAAGGAGAATGGTGAAAAAGGTACAGGGAATAAGCATAATTGGTAGGCATAAAATAGACAGGGGGAGGTGAAGAATAGTATAGGAAATAGAGAAGCCAAAGAACTTATGTGTATGACCCATGGACATGAACTAAGTTGGGGGGGGAGGATGCTGGGGGGGCACGCACAGAGGGGAATAAAGGGGAGAAAAAAATGGGACAACTGTAATAGCATAATCAATAAAATATACTTAAAATGGGCAATATTTGAAAAAATGCTATAGATTAGTTAAAAGATAAAAATAAATACATAATGAAGCTGGAAAAAAATAAAATAAAATAAAATGCCCCCAAGTAAAGAAAACCATCATATTATGATGGTGGCAATTTAAATATGTAACTCTGGAAAATTAACAACATACAGTTTTGCAGTGTCTTTAATTCACCAATAATGATGAAATTCAGCTACCACAAGGGTATGAGCAATGTAATACTGTGGCAGTGAGGGCTGTATGTCCTTCCTTCTCCTCCTGACCACACGATTTCTCCGGTAGGTCCCCAGCAGACAGGAGGACCACGTGACTGGGGTCTGGTCAGTGGAATGTGGACTGCACGATTATCACCTCCAGCCTGGCCCATGGAGACCTTCTGCATAGTCTTTGAGTTCTCACTCACTTCTTCTCTGTGAGCTGGATCAGAGGATCCAGAGAAGGGTTTAAGGCCATGGGAGCTGGTGGGGTTACCAGACATAAGGATTCTGTGTCCCCGAGAGCATGGTGGAACAGAACTCCTTTGCCAAGCTGCACAGACCTGCACGAGAGTGTGAAGGAAAGCCTTCACTGTGTTAGGCCACTGAAAATTCGGGTGGGTCTGTAACAGTAAAGTGTCTGCTGTGACTGAAATGACATTATCCTAAATTCTGAAAGTTAAAGACAACAATTATTCTTAGGGTATTACTTAGAAGCAACTCTGTCTACAGCTATCTTTTGTTCTACCACACCAACCGTACTACGGTTTTCCCTTGCAGGTGACTTGGGCACTGGCGGAAGCTGTAGTGTGACCCTCAGACCCTAGCTGAGGGACTCATAGGGTCAGCCCTCTTCAAGAAATGCCTTGGCAGAAGAGAGCTATGTATGCTCAGGCTGGTGTGGCTCAGTGGACTGAGTGCCAGCCTGTGAACCCAAGGGTCACTGGTTCAATTCCCAGTCAGGGCACACGCCTGGGTTGCAGGCCAGGTCCCCAGTAGTGGACACGTGACAGGCAACCACACACTGATGTTTCTCTCCCTCTCTTTTTCCCTCCCTTCTCCTCAGTCTAAAAATAAATAAAAACAAAATCTTTTAAAAAAATAAAGAAAGAAAGCTATGTTGCCCAGAGTCAGGCCCTTCCTGCACAGCCTCCTCTAACGACCAGTGGCATCTAATGACTGACTAGTCAAGGAGGAACTATAAAGGCACAGCCTGCTCTCCCTAACTAGGAAGGGTCACCCTGACTTCAGTCTCTGCAGGGCTGGCTGAGACCTTCCTTGGGACTGAATCACAGCCCAATGTGCTCTCTGCACAATCATGCTTTCTTCTCCTCCCTTTCATTCATTTCCTCCCAGGGGTGCTGATCCCCAGACCACTCCCTAATAAGCTTTCCACACGCTAATCTTTACCTCAGAGTCACTTCCCCATCACCCAGCCTGAGACAGGCACTGCACCCTGACGCAGAATCACATTGCCCGACTCTGTCTTGGCGTACGGCACAAATACCGTATTTTCCAAGAAAAAAAGAAAATACACCAAATCACAAGGGGATGGAAGCTTTAAAATTGAGTCTCCAGAGAAATCCAGAATGTACTATACTGCTAAAAGACAAATTCTTTGCAAGAAAATAAGACTACAATATTTTGAAGACCCTCTGAGAGAAAGAGCTTTGAGACTGCCCCAAAGAAAATATTACCACCTCACTTGTAATCAGATAAAGAAATTATTAAGTACGTAACACTGAGACATGTAACAAAAATTATTGAGGATCTATTATCTGCCTGTGCTGGTATTATTTTATGTAGAACAATTACTTTTTGAGTGTTCACAACACAGGGCTAACAGCTTTACATGCATTAATTAGCTCATTAAATCTGCAGGTGAGAAAAGTCAGGTTCACAGAGAATAAATAAATTACCCAAAGCCACAGAGCTAGGAATCAAAGCCAGGTAGGGTTTACTCCAAAGTCTCAACTCTCTAATATGTCTTGCATATTCACGCTGAGAGAGTTTAAGTACTATAATTAGTAATTAACCACGTAATTTGCAAGTGGGAAGTGAGAACAAAAAGTGGTACATATGATTCCAAAATCTATGTTCTCTCCTGTCACCCCTCTATTGCTTCTACTGATGATGGATACCGGCCCTACCAGCTAGGGGCACACAGTCTAAAGAATGAGCTGATTAAAGAGTAATCCCATGCACAATTTTACCAGAAGGAAGATTCCTGCCAGCACAGCGTGTCCTGTGGCAATCAAAAGGTTCTTCTGCCCTCTTGTGGCTCAAGGAAATTGCTACATATCAAAGCTCCATTAAAAAGCTAAAACACCATATAAAGGCACTCAGCAGTCTAACAAGTAACTGCGGCGGGAGGTAACTGTGATTGGCTCAAAATGGAGTAGATTTAATAACCTACAAATCTGATTTTCCCATTCTTCAGTGCCAACTATTGCTTGTAATAAGAAAGCTCATAATGAGAATAATAGAATACCAGAGCTCAAAGAAAAAAATCTGTATTTTGCAATAAGGAATATGATAACCAGTAATATGCATTCAAAACAATGATAAAAGTTTAAAACATCCTAAGCTTCAAACAAATCTCCTAACCCTTCCTTTTCACACGTAACAATACATTTTAGAAATCTTATCCTATCAGCATTATAGGATCTATTCCCAATTCCTCCTCATTCTTCAGATGCAGAGCACCCTGTTCGGCAGTTCAATAGCTGAACTTGGCCCCTACTAATGAGCACTTAAGTTGCTTCCAAGATGTTGTTATTAAACAATGATGCAAGCAAATAACAAACAAAAAATGCCACAGTGGGTAATCCTGTACACAGACCATTTTGCAAGGGTGCGAAAGCACCTGCAGATGAATTCTTAGAAGTAGAAATGCTAGGTCAAAGGGTACGTGCATGCCCTCGTATTCCTTTCTTTTTGAAACTCTTCCTCCTTTGACTCGCCCTCCTTTCTCTCTGGCTGCTTAGAATATGTCTTGCATATTCACGCTGCTTTCTTAAAAGTTTAAGAACCAATGTTTAGCCCTGGCCAGGTCACTCAATGGGTAGAGCATTTGTCCTAGTATGTCAAGGTTGTGGGTTTGATCCCTGGTCAGGGGCACATGCAAGAGTCAATCAATTAGTACATAAATGAATGGAACAACACATCGATGTTTTTCTCTCTCTCACTTCCCCTCTTTCTTTCTAAAATCAATAAATACAAAATTAAACAAAAAACAACAGTCCTGGCTGATGTGGCTCAGTGGTTGAGTGCTGGCCTATGAACCTAAAGGGTCACCGGTTTGATTCCCAGTCGGGGCACATGCCTGGGTTGTGGACCAGGTCACCAGTGGGAGCGTGTGAGACACAACCACAGACTGATGTTTCTCTCCTTTTCTTCCTCCCTTTCCCCAACTCTAAAAATAAATAATAAAATCTTTTTAAAAACATCGTTCATTCGGGGTGACTTTATAAGGCGTGACCACATGCGGCTCAGCCCTTAGCTGGCAGGTCCCCAAGGACTGGTCCTTGGTCTTCTTCCATCCTGTACCCTCTCTGCCTGCTATCAGTCTTCTTCCCCAAAGGTAACCAATGTCATTACTTCTGAGTTTTGTGCTTCCAGGGTTATGTCATGTATATGTGTACAAATCTGTATGTAATACCTATGCCTGTGTATGTATAAATATGAACATACATGTATAAGACCTTTTCCCCCATTCTATATAAATGGTAGCATTCCACCCCAAACTGACAGTTTAGGGGGTACCTTCAAGCAGCAACCATAACAGGAGATAAAACTGTGGCTGAAATCATTTTCAACCAATATTTATTTGCCCAACAGCTGGAGTGAACCCACAGGAGAAGATCAGATTAAAAGTATCTTCCCCTACCCTGGCCTACTGTTTCAAAAAGTTTCACAAAGTAGCCACAAATTAATTCAAGAGCTAGAGGGAAGGATAGAGCAAAGGTCAAAAAGTAAAACATTAAGAGTCTAAATAAGATTTTTGGCAGCTGTAGTTAGTTACCTAGGAAAAATGTTGGCTTGATTTTTTTTTTAATTAAAATTTTCTAATTACACAAAAGTAAAGAGAAGAGTGTAATGAACTTCATTTCGTTACCAGCTTCCTGGTTTTGTTCCTTCATTCTCTGCCCTGCCTTCCCTGTCCCTCTCTTTCTCCTGTTATCTAGCTATCCAGTTTTAAAACAAGTCCCTGACATCATGGACTTGTTCATCATAGTTTCATCCCTAAACAGTTCCTCTGGACATAATTATAAAACACAAGGACATTTCCTTATGCGACTACAATGTCATTATCACATCTAACAAAGTTAATAATTTCTTAATATCAAATACTCTCAGTCCACATTCATATCTCACAATTATCTAAAAAAAAAAATCTTTTTCCAGTAGGCCCCTTGGATTTTAATGGAATTATACAGCCAAAGAAATTCCAAGCCCAGCCTGAAATGGCCTGTGACTATTAAATCTTAAAAGAAATCTTAAAAGAATCTTGTGCAACAAGAAGAAATGAGCTGCTAGGGCCCTACAGCCCCCAGGAGGGGCGTCCCTCCCACAGCCCACCCTGGCGTGGCCTTGGTGGATAATGGTTCAGGAAGAACCGTCCTACACCCTTCCGCTGTCTTCGGCCTATCCCACCAACTCCCAAACCACCACCAATCTACTCGTCTCTACAGTTTGCCTATTTTGAACGTTTCCTACAATACATGGTGCTTTGTGGCTAGCTTCTTTCATTAGCATAAATGTTTTCAAGGTTCGTTCATGTTGTAGGATGTATCAGTAGCTCATTATTTTTTATTGCTGAATAATATCCCATTGTGCAGACAAATCACTTTTATTTATCCATTCATCAGCTGGGAGATATTTGGGTTGTTTCCACGTTTTGGCTATTACGAATAATGCTGCTATGAAAGTTCGCGTACAAGTTTAATGTGGACTTGTTTTCATTTCTCTTCAGTTTATACCTAGGAGTAGAACTGCTGGGTCAAATGGTACCTCTGTGTTTACCTTTTTAAGGAGCTGGCAGATTGTTTTCCAAAGTGGCTTTACCATTTACATTCCTATGGTCAGTGTAGGAGGGCTCTAATTTCTCTCCATCCTCACCAACACTGGTTACTATCTGTCATTTTGACTCTAACTGTCCTAGTGGTCGTTGAGTGTTAAGGGTTATCTCAGTGTGATTCTGATTTCTATTTCCCTAGTGACTAATTATGTTAGACATTTTTTAATGTGGTTACTGACCATTGTGTATCGTCACTGGAAAAATGGCTACCTAGGTTGTCTGCCCATTTTAAAAACTTGTTGTCCTTTTATTGTTGAGTTATAAGAGTTACGCCTTCTAATCTTTCCTATCTTTTCCACTGAGAATAAAAGGTTCCTAACCATCTAAGAGAGTATTGATAGTTCTTTTTCTTTAGCAAGACATTAACACCAGAACTAGGTTTAAACTCATTCGAATAAATCAATGTCAGCTTCACACCATTATACAAGTTTCTGAAAGCCAAGCAATCATGACTGTAACAGCTTCACTTCAATTACCATGCTCCTGAAATGCATGCAGTTCAACAACAGCCTTATTCACATGATTGGGAACCCACAACTAAGGGTCAACCGATTCCACCTGGCCAGTGGGCATCAGTGTTTGGAACAAAGTTCCATAAATCAAAAGGCTGTGGGTCCGATTCCTGGTCAGGGCACGTGCCTAGGCTGCAGGTTCAGTCCCCAGTTGGGGTGCATATGAGAGGCAACCGATCAATGTTTCTCTCCCTCTCTCCCCCTCTTTCTCCGTCTCTCTCAAATTAATAAGCATGTCCTTGGGTGAGGATAACAATAAATAAAATAAAACAAAGGTCAACCAATTTCTAGACACTCTTACTTGTGAAGGTCCACCGATCCCTGAACTCCACCTGTGTGAAGACTCCAAAATAAACAGTCGTTCTTCACCTTTTGGTATCAGGCCCTTTTACACTCTTACAACTTACTGAGGACTCCAAAGAGTGTTTGCGTATGTGGGTTTAATAACTGTACTATTTATTACATAGAAAATTAAAACTGAGAAATTTAAAAAGTATGATTCATTTAAAATTAACAGTAAACCCAATAAATATTACCATAAACAATATCATTTTAAGAAAAAATATTTTCTAAAACAAGAAACTTAGTAGAAAAAGAATAGTTTTACAATTATGCAAACCTCTTTAATTTACAACTTAATAAAAGAAATCTGGCCCTGGCATGTGGCTCAGTTGTTGGAGCACTGTCCCATAACCGAAGGGTTACAGGTTCAATTCCTGGTCAGGGCACATGCCTGGGTTGCGGGTCCAATCCCTCTTCCAACTGATGCTTTTCTCTCTCTCCCTTCCTCTCTCTGTATAAAGTAATGAAAAGTTTTCTTCAGTGAGAATTTTTTAAAATTTTTAATAAATAAAATAAATTAAAAAACAGAAATCTGGATTTTCACCCGTTTCTAATTCAGTATGTTGTGAAACATCTGTTTCGACCTCGCACCCAATGCAGGAATAGTTCAATATACAAGGCAAACACTGACAGACATAAACGGAGACACTGACAGTAATATAATGGTAATAGTAATATAGTAGGAGACTTTAACACCTCACTGACAGCAATGGATACATCATCCAGACAGAATATCAAGGAAAGAGCAGCCTTAAATGATACTTTAGACTAAATGGATTTAACAGATGCTTTTAGAACATTTTATCCAAAAGCAGTAGAATATACCTTCTTGTCAAATGTATAAGGAACACTTTCGAGGATAAACCACACATTAGACCACCAAACAAATCTCAATAAATCTTTTAAAGTATATTTTATTGATTATACTATTACAGTTGTCCCATTTTTTTCTCCCCTTTATTGCCCTCCACTCTGTGCGCACTCCCTCCAGCATTCCCCACCTTAGTTCATGTCCGTGGGTCGTACATATAAGTTTTTTAGACTCTCCATTTCCTGTTCTATTCTTAACCTCCCCCTGTCTATTTTGTATCTACCATTTATGCTTCCTATTCCCTGTACCTTTTCCCCCATTCTCCCTCTTCCCGCTCCACCTTGATAACCCTCCATGTAATCTCCATTTCTGTTTCTCTTCCTGTTCTAGTTGTTTAGTTTGTTTTTGATTCTTAGGTTCAGTTGTTGATAGTTGTGAGTTTGTTGTCATTTTACTGTTCATAGTTCTGATCTTCTTTTTCTTAGATAAGTCCCTTTAACATTTCATATAATAAGGGCTTGGTAGTGATGAACTCCTTTAACTTGACCTTATCTGGGAAGCACTTTATCTGCCCTTCCATTCTAAAGGAGAGATTTGCTGGATAGAGTAATCTTGGATGTAAGTCCTTGCCTCTCATGACTTGGAATACTTCTTTCCAGCCGCTTCCTGCCTGTAAGGTTTCTTTTGAGAAATCAGCTGACAGTCTTATGAGAACTGCTTTGTAGGTAACTGTCACCTTTTCTCTTGCTGCTTTTAAGATTCTCTCCTTATCTTTAATCTTGGGTAATGTAATTAAAATGTGTCTTGGTGTGTTTCTCTTTGGATCCAAGTTCTTTGGGACTCTCTGAGCTTCCTGGACTTGCATGTCTAGTTCCTTTGCCAGACTGGGGAAGTTTTCCTTCATTATTTTTTCAAGTAAGTCTTTGATTTCTTGCTCTTCCTCTTCTCTTTCAAGCTTTTGGGTAATGCTCCAATACCCAAATGATCCCTATCCTTTGGGTACTGGAACATTTAAAGTTGTCCTAGAGGGTCCTAAAGCCTCTCTTTTTTCTGAATTCTTGTTTCTTCATTCTGTTCCGGCTGAATGTTTATTTCTTCCTTGTGCTCCAAATTGTTGATGTGAGTCTCGGTTTGTTTCCCCTCACTGTTGGTTCCCTGTGTGTTTTTCTTTATTTCACTTTGCTTGGCCTTCACTTCTTCCTCTATTTTGCAACCATACTGAATCATTTCTGTGAGCATCCTGATTACCAGTGTTTTGAACTCTGTATGCATCTAATAGGTTGACCATCTCCTCATTGCTTAGTTCTTTTTCTGGAGTTTTGATCTGTTCTTTCATTTGGGCCATGTTTCTTTGTCTCACACACCTGTTACATTGTAAGGGGTGGAGTCTTAAGTATTTGCCAGGGCGTGGCACCCCATTTTGCTGTGTTGTGGTGCTGTATGTGGGGGAGGGGTCAGAGAGGGAACAGTGCTGCTTGCTTATCTCTTGCCCCATTTTAAGTCACTTCCCCCACTACTCACAAGTAGACTGTGCTCTTTCAGGTGCTGATTCCCAGGTGGGTGGGCTTGTGTACATTGAAGGATCCCGTGGGCCCCTCCAACAGACTCTTCCGTGAGACTGGAAGTTTCTCCTGCTGCTGCAACTCACACAGGTTCTTACGGCTAGAGGTTTTAAGGCTTTAGTTTCTCACGCTGGAACCCTGGGTTGTGCAGTCTGACTCGCTCCTGTCATTCCTCCCGGTTTATGTGAACGCAAATGTGGGACCACCTGGTCTGCCGGCTGCTGCCTCACCCCCGCAGTCCTCCAGCCGCCACCTTGCCATACATCCTCTCTGCCCCAGCCTCCTGTCTCCACCCCTCCTACCGGTCTGGATGAATGTTTTTTCTTTAACTCCTTGGTTGTTGGACTTCCATACAGTTTGATTTTCTGGCAGTCCTGGTTGTTTTTGTTTTTAAATTTGTTGTTGTCCTGCTTTTGGTTGTGCAAGGAGGCAAAGGGTATTTACCTATGCCTCCATTTGGCTGGAAGTCTATGTTGATTAATTTTCAATGGTGAAGCAACCTTGAAGTCCTTAGTCACATCATATTATCTTTATTATACAAGGCCTGTCTGGAAAAAGTCCGGCCATTGTTAATATAACAAGACTGGTTTGTGCGATGACACTAATGTAACCTGGCAGCCAAAGAGAGTGGATTGAAATGTGCATCTCTGAACAATGACGACTTCACTGTACTAGTCAGTGGAGGCTAGAGACTCCACTGAGTGAGCATGTGTACTATGTGGCTGTCACATTCAAGATGATTGAGCGAGTAGAGCAACAAATCTGTATCAAATTTTGTATTAAGCTTAAACATTCCTCTGCAGACTGCTCAGATAACTCAGAAGGCCACAGCTATGAAAACTGATGAATGGCAGCTTCATCATCTCAGCAATGTGCCCGCTCATGCAGCAAGCACTTCTCGTGCAGTGTTTTTGGTGAAACATCAAATCTCCCAGGTGACTCAGCCCGCCTACAGTCCAGATTCAGCACCCTGTGACTTCTGGCTTTTCCCAAAACTAAAATCACCTTTGGAAGGGAACAGACTTCAGACCATCGATGAGATTCAGGAAAATACAATGGGGCAACTGATGGCGACTCAGAGAACTGTGTGAGGTCCCAAGGTGCCTACCTTGAAGCGGGGACTGAGGCGTCATTATCCTCTGTACAATGTTTCTTGTATCTTCTTAAATAAATGTCTACATTTTTCATATTAGGTGGCTGGATACCTTCTGGACAGATTCATATATGTTCTAAACCCCATTTTACAAGGTTATCGTTTTTGGTGTAAGCAATTAGTTGCCTTTTTTTTAAAATCATCACCCAAGGACATTTTTTTTCATTGCTTTCAGAGAGAGAGAAACACTGATGTGAGGTAGAAACATCAACTGGTTGCTTCCCAGATGCACCCTGATTGAGGATCGAACCTGCAACGTAGGTATGCACCCTGACTCAGAACTGAACACGTGCAACCTTTTGGTTACCAGATGACACTCCAACCACCTGAGCCACACTGGGCAGGGCAATAATTAGTTGTTGTTTGAGCAAGTTAAGAGAAGAAAGGAAAAAAAGTGTTTTATATTCGCCCATTGTTTACTACTTCCTATACTTTCAGGTTCAAGAATTTGCATTTGGTTCCTTTTTATCATTTCTATTTCTCTGCTGAGACTACTTATCATTCACCCTATTTTCCTTTAATTCTTTATACTACTCATAATAGCCACTTCATTAAGTCTAATATCTGGGCCATCTCATTTGATGATTCATATCTTGTTTTTATCCTTGAAAATGGATCGCATTTTCCTGTTTGCTTGTATGTCTAATAACTTACTGAATAACGGACACTGTGGATATCACATGTAGAAACTATGAATATGTTAACTTCCTCTGACGAGTGTTCATTTGTAAGAAGTAAATTAAATAACATTAAATGTGTAAATTGCCTAGCCTAAACTCTGACACAAAACAGGTCTTCCAAATGAAGTTAATGTCTTTTCTGACTTCTCTAGGAAAATATTTAATACTGCAGTATGCCTTCTACAGGTCAGTAGCTCTAATCAGAAAAGGAGACCCCCACCCCTTGCATGTGTTTCCAACTAGTTTTTGGATACAGATAAATGTCTACATTATGGATACAGACAATGCCTCTGACTACAGAATTTTGTGCTGCACTAATATAAACACTCTGTATTCTGGGTTGCCTCCCTGATTTTAAAAATAAGTCGGAACACTAATATTTAAATAAACTCTGGAAACACAAAGTAATTAGGGGTAATTATAAGCTAAGCAGTGAAGAGGCACTTAAACATTCCATATAAAACAATAAATTAAAGATATAACACTGTATTTTTAAAATTGGCTTCAAAATGCTTCAGTGGTTCGGGCCAGGTGAGATGGAAATGGACTACTTCACAGCAACAGTTCCCATGTTAAGGTTTCAGTAAGAGGCCAAATGCCAGCTGCTCTTCCAGCTCATTCTAACTCATTTCAACCTCATATCTAGAGACTAGCTCCACTCTCAAGCGAATCCTACACTAGTCTTGGGTAGTTGCTTATGAAAACACAACTACTTTAGAGAAGAGACGTTCACTAGGAACCAAACTCCCAGCATTTCCTACAACAAGCTCAGAGAGCCTTCAGACCAAAGAACCAACAAGAAAAACACACTACTTGTGGTCACTATGTGATACTTGAAGCTACTGCCAACAGTAGAACGTGCAGAGCTGCTGTCGCTCAGCAGGAGCCCACCAACTGCCAGCCTGAACCCACACACGGGCAACACTGGATGGACGGAAACCAAGTCCCAGGGGTTCAGGCAGCTGTATCGAACACACTAGGTAATGACACGTAAGACCTCAGGCACTAGTGGAAGAAATGAGCTACTGGGAGAGGCGGGATATTCTTCTACTCAGGTACAAGTTCAGTACCAGCAAAGGCTAAAAAGATTAAGTAGACAGAATTTCTTTAGGGAAAACAAAAGAGACAATATTAAACTGAAAATTCAAAGAAGAGGTAAAACTGAAGTTTCAAGGGTAAAAAAAAACCAACTTCACTACCAAGCCCTAAAACAGTAAATGGCAAACGGGAGCAGCAACGCGATATAGTAAATAAAAAGAGCAACATTTAAGGACTAGAAGTACTGATACTGTTTGAGTTTTTACTGAAGCGCAGGCACACTTTCCCTGCGTTCACAAAGGGATTCGCCAGGGCATGCAGTTGTTTCTGTTTTCCGTTCCTAACCCACAGCAGCAAATGTGGTAGTCGGTTTCTAAGCCTAAATTGCAGAAATGGTCAGTTTAGTCTCACTGCCCATCTCTGAAGGACACGAGCGCACGGCAGCCACACGAAAACCCAACAGTTCATCTGGACGGGCTCCCCCCGAGGGCGGGCGGGCTAGAGGGACCATACTTACTGGAGTCCTCCCACTGGAGCAAGCGCAGCTTCCACGCAGAGTAATACAAAAATCCCAGCACAAGAAAAAGGCAGAGGGCTAGCAGCAGATTGCGCACAAACACCAGGAGTCCCATCTTCACATGATTTACGATTTCCTACATGACCTGAAAAAAACACAAAGCCACAAAACGAAGCCAATTTAGGTCTTAAAAGACAAAGCAATCATCTTATTGACATACTCTACCTTAGAATAAATATTTATAGGAGAATTTCCAAAGGAAGAACAACCTGGAATTACCTTTAAGTTTACAACACAGCACCTTCCAATCTGCTCACCTCTGTGTCACAAAACAGCGTCACCAGTCACGCGGTGTCCAGGTCAGGACTCAGCAGTCACGCCCTGTCCCGCCTCTCCCTCATTCCCACTTCAATCAATGACCAAATTCCTGTAATTCCAACCTCCCGAATAAATGTCAGATCATATCCCCTCCCCACAGTCACTACCCTCCAGCCATCCATACCACCACTGTGTTTCCAAATACGAGTTTCCCTGCCTCCAAATTTGCACTCTCCCAAATCCTCTTTCCACACAGCATGGGAGTGGTCTGTTAATAACACGGAATCTGACATTACTTCTCTATTCAACCCCTTAGTACTAGGATTCTACTGCTTTTGTAACAAAGTACCACAAACTTAGCAGCTTAAAATAACACGAATTTATTTTCTCAGAGTTCTGCGGGCCAACAGTCTAGACCCAGTGTGGCTCAGCTGAGTCCTCTGCGTAGTCGCACGAGGTCAACACCAAGTGGTCAGCAGGGTTTTCTGGAGACACTAGAGATGAATCTGCTCCCAGGTTCTCTCAGGCTGTTGGTCAAATTCAGCCCCTCGCAGCTGCAGGGTCGGGGCCCTTGTTTCCCGGCTGGCTGTAAGGCGGTCTTTGCTCCTGCACCCCTTCTCATGTCTCCACACCGCCCCTTCCGCCAAGGTGGGTTAAGTCCCTCTCACTCCGAACCTCTCCAACTCCTCCTTCTACCACATCTTGCTTCTGCTTCCAGCCAGAGAAACTTCTTTGCTTTTCAGGCTCATGTGATTAGACTGGACTCCCGTGAATAATCCAGGAAATCTCCCCCTCCCGACCTCGCTTTTTAAAGGTCCATGGCCTTAATACCATTTGCAAAGCACCTTCTGCCATGTAAGGTAACATATTTACCGATTCCAGGGGTTGGGGTATGAACATCTTTGGTGGGTCATTCTCCCTAACACACTTTGATTAAATTCTCAATTCGTTTAGAATAAAGTAATTGCTCTTAGAGGCTAGCAGCTTCTGCCTGTGACCCTCTTTACTCTCCAACCCATCTCCTGCTTCTCCCAACCTCCTTTGTGTCCTATGCTCTTTGTGTCGTTCTTCCTATTCACTGAATATCGCCTTATCGTTTCTCTGCCCAAGACCTGTCTGAAATATACTCTCCGCCACCCTATTTCAGCTGCTGCACAGTCTTCAGTACTCCCTTGAAGTGTAACATCCGCCCAGAAGACTTCCCAGGATCACCCTTCTCCACCCTCACTCAGATATCCTAGTCATTGAGATAACATATGAAAGAAACTACGGGGGACTTCCAGCCAAGATGGAGGTGTAGGTGGAAACACTGTGCCTCCTCTCACAACCAAGATTAAGGACAACAAATATTTATAAACAATAACACAACCAGAACACAGAAAATTGAACTAAGGAAGTCCGACAACCATTCAACCAGACCGGTAAGAGAGGCAGAGTTGGTGGAGAGGGAATGCGTCAGGTAAAGGCAGTGGCTGGCAGACCCAGGAGCACTAGGGAGCGCAGGTAGTGTGGAGCTTGCAGACCCCAGACATGCGGGGAGGAGACGAACAGAGCACGCAGGGCACGTAGGGCGGTTGGCTGACCATGGACACACATTCGCATGCAGATAAACTAGGCAAGAGCAGGCAGTGAGATGGACCACACAGACCAGGGCTCCAGTGACGGGAAATAAAGCCAAAAAACACTGATTGAAAAGGTGCCGGGAGAGACTCCTAGCAACACAGAAGAAGTCATAGGGGAAACCTGCAGGGTCCTGGAGTGTGCATAGGCCCACCCACCTGGGAACCAGCACCAGGGGGACCCAGTTTGCATGTGGGAGGCAGCAGAGGGGACGCAAATCCGAGAGAGTGTGGAACAGGTTCTATGGTTCCCTCTCTGACCCCGCCCCCACAGACAGCATCACAACCCAGCAACTAGGTTGCCCAGTCCTAGTAAATACCTAAGGCTCCGCCACACTTACATAACAGGTGCCACTTGACCAAATATGACTCAAACAGAAGAACAGCTCAGAGCCCCAGAGCCAATACTTTTAAGCAACCAAGAGACAGCCAACCTATCAGATGCACAGTTCAAAACACTGGTGATCAGGATACTCACAGAACTGGTTGATTTTGGTCACAGATAGATGAACAAATGAAGGCGATGCTAAGTGAAATGAAGGAAAATGCACAGGGAACCAATAGTGATGGGAAGAAAACTGGGACTCAAACCAATGGAGTGGACCAGAAAGAAGAAAGAAACAACCAAACAGAAACAAATGAAGAAACAAGAATTCAAAAAAATGAGGAGAGGCTTAGGAACCTCCAGGACATCTTTAAACGTTCCAACATCTGAATTATAGGAGTACCAGAAGGGGAAGAGGAAGAGCAACAAGTGGAAAACTTATTTGAACAAATAATAAAGGAGAACTTCCCCATTCTAGCTACGGAAATAGACTTCCAGGAAGTCCAGGAAGCTCAGAGAGCCCCAAAGAAGGTGGACCCAAGGAGGACACACCAAGGCACATCATAATTACATTAGCCAAGATTAAAATGAAGGAGAGAATTCTAGAAGCAGCAAGAGAAAAGGAGACAGTTACCTACAAAGGAGTTACCATAAGACTGTTAGCTGATTTCTCAAGAGACCTTACAGGCAAGAATGGGCTAGAAAGAAGTATTCCAAGTCATGAAAAGCAAGGACCTACATCCAAGACTGCTCTATCCAGCAAAGCTTTAATTTAGAATTCAAGGGCAAATAAAGTGCTTCTCAGATAAGGTCAAGTTCAAGGAGTTCATCATCACCAAGCCCTTATTGTATGAAATGTTAAACGGACTTATCTAAGAAAAATAAAATAAAAAATATGAACAGAGAGCCCTGGCTGGTGTAGCTCAGTAGATTGAGCGCGGACCTGCGAACCAAAGGATCGTGGTTTGATTCCCAGTCAGGGCACGTGCCTGGGTTGCAGGCCAGTTCCCAGCAGGAGACGCATGAGAGGCAACCACACATTGATATTTCTCCCCCTCTCTCTTTCCCTTCCCCTCTAAAGATAAATAAAATCTAAAATCAATAAATAAGTAAAAAATAAATATGAACAGAGAAAGGACAGCAAACTCACAGGGATTAACATCCACACCAAAAACAAAAGCAGACTAAGCGGTCACCTAAACCAGGAGCGGAGACACAGAAATGGAGATCACCTGGAAGGTTAGCAACAGGGGAGTGGGAGGAGGAGCGGGGAGAAGGTACAGAGAATAAGTAGCATAGACGGTGGGGAGAAAATAGGCAGAGAGAGGGCAAGAGTAGTGTGGGAAATGTAGAAGCTAAAGAACTTATGACACATGGACATGAACTAAAGGGGGGAGTGTGGGTGGGACGGGGTGTGCAGGGTGGAGGGGAATGAAGGGGGGAAATGGAACAACTGTAATGGGATAACCAATAAAATATATTTAAAAAAAAGAAATTATGTACCAATAGTATAAATGAAGTGATAAAATGTTATCATTTACAGATTGTGTAACTGTCCACCTAGAAAAGCCAAGAGAATCAACTGTAAAAACATCAGAATAGTAAGTTCCATAAAGTAGGTGACTGTAAGATTAAACCAAAAGCATCTTAAAAACTGTATCAGCAATAACCAATTAGAAAAAAAGTTTCATTCATGATGGCAACAAAATCTATAATATCTAAAAATAAACTTAAGCGGAAATAGGCAAGATTTTTACTGAAAGACATAGAACATCCAAATACACATGGAGATATAGCAGGTTCCTAAGTGAGAAGATTCAGTAATGGAAATAATGTCAGTTCTCTATAAATTCAGCTTAACTCCAGTCAAAATCCATGATTTTTCTAACATCTAAAGTTAATTCGAAGACTCCAAGCCCAAGAGAAGTTAAGAATTTTTTTCAGTAAAAAATAATGAGATGAGGATTTGCTTTACCAGATGGCAAAACATTTGCTGTGCCTGAAAGCCGGAAAATGCTCGGAGAGTGAGAACACGTAAAAGAGAGGCCAGCTGGAGGGGCTCCCGTTGGCCAGATCAGGAGCACTGTAACCCATTAAAGAAGAGTGTGACAAACGAGCGCTGGCCAGCACGGCGCGGTTGTCTGGAGCGCTGTCCCTTGCACCGAAAGGTCGTGGGTTCGATTTTCTATCAGGACACATGCCTAGGCTGCGGGTTCAGTCCCTGGTCAGGCAAGAACAGGAGGCATCCATCCGATTGATGTCACTCTCTCTCTCTCTCCCCCCGCCCCGCATACACTTCCTCTCTCTCTGTAAAATTGATAATTTTTTTTAAAAGAATGTAATAAATAGGAGAGGAGAAAACTCTCTTTTAGAACGTCAACTAATGAATGCAGAAGGAATAAGGTAATTAGAAAACATTGCCATTTAGCGAACATTTTAGTACTAATTCAGCTAAAAAAAAAATCAAAGGATGGTAAAATAAATGAGAAAAATTTTGAGAAATGGGATCATATATAGTCTTAGAGTCTCTCCCCACGAGACACTGATTACAGGGCAGAGAGTAGCTCTGCAATGGGTGCCTCTGACGGCACGCCACAGCCCAGCTGGAGATGCGATGCATAGAAGTCCTTCGTAATATTTTTGCAACTCTTTTACAAGTCTGAAATTATTTCAAAATTAAAAGTTAAAAAAGAGAATTTTAAACCAAATGCTCAAATAAATGTCCAAATAAACATCCAAATAAAACGTTATATAGTCACTTAAGATGTTGTTTACGAAAATATTTTAAGAATTTCACTTGGGAAACACATGATATACTATTGAGAAGAGGTTAAGATACAAGTATCATATACTCAACTAAAGGAGACTAGGATAAAACGTAAAAAGCTAACGGATTAAAGCCAGACTGTTTCTGGCCAGGGCGGGGGGTGCCCTCGGCTTCCTTACACAGCCAGAGAAGGTCTCGAGGGTGAGGGGCCACAGCTGCCCGCAGCGCGCCCTGTGCACAGGGCGCACGAGAGGCCCTCTCGACTCCGTCCTCCTTGCAGGTTCATCTCAGAGAAGGAGGGGTCTCTCTTAGGTCCAAAGCTACTGCCACAACACTAAGTGCCAGGGATGACGCAAGGCAGAGGACACTAAGACAATCACACTCAGACCTCTCAACCTAGGAGTTGTCTGACCTCCCACTCCTGCTCCCTCTTCAATGCACCGTGACCTGATCTGGCTCCCGACCGGAGTCTGAAACTGTGAGAGGAGACACAGCATGGTGGTGAGAGCCCTTTCTCTGCCTTCTTTGCCTAGCAACGCCAACCCACCTTTCAGGACTCTGTTCAAATCGTACTTCCCTCAGGAAGCTTTCCTTTTATAGCCCTACACTACGGTTGTCTGTGCTCCCATAACAGCCTATGCTTACCTTTATGATAGCATTTATAAAGCATCTTGTTTATTTTTCTGTCTCTGCAAAGAATTTGCATGCAATTTGAAAGCAGAATCCATGACTTAGGTCTCTGAATCATCCACGTTTAATAATATAGCATCTAATACATACCAACACTTGAAAAGTGTTGGTTTCAAATTAAATAAATTAATATATTTCTAATTATATGCCCCCCACTGTAGACATAATTAATATAGTTAGTACAACATTCCAAAAAATAATATATTCTAAAGGTATAATTTGTGTGTGTGTGTGCGTGTGTGTATACAATTTTTAAATGTAGAGAGAAGTTTGGGATACTGTCTTGAGGCTTTTTGCAATTCTCATTCCTCAGATACCCCTAAGGCAATCTCATTCCACTTTGTGACTTCATTCACCATCATTATCCCAAACTTTCTATATCCCGTCTAGATATCTTTCCTAAGTCTCACGTCCATTTATTTAATTTCCTGCTCTACGTGACCATCTAGATGTTTCACAGATGCCTCAGACTCCCCTGCACACCTCCGCTTTTGCCAGTGTTCGCTGTCTCAATAAAGGGCAACACCTTCACAGATGTTTCTGTTGGAAACAAGGAAATTATCCTTGTCACTAACACCCTTCTCACTCTTACCCGTCCTCCAAATACGATTGAGTATCGAGTCCTATGAATTTTACCTGTTAAATGCTTCTTGAATCCATCCTACCACCATCCCAATGCCAGTCGCTATACTCTAATCTTTTGCTTGGACTATACAGCCCACAAATAAGCCTCCCATACCCATTCTTGCTCCTCTCCAATTCCTTCTCCACAAAGCAGCCAGTGTGAATTTATTTCATTTTGCAAATTTCCCCACTATCCTATGGTAAAGTCTCAAACTCCTTGCCAAGGCCCATTAAGACTGCCTGATCGGGCCCCCGCCCACCTCTCCTCCCTCACCTCCAGCCTCTCTTCCCACCTTGCCCCTGTGAGTCTACAACACTGGACGTCAGAGCTCGGAATTTGCCCCGTTCTCTCCCACCGTCAGGCCAGAGGCCCTCCTGACCCTGGCACGTCGTCTGCCTCCCACTCACCCTACAGGTCTCCCTGTTAAACTTTCACAGCCCCTGGGTCCCCCTCCCATCACACAGCACACTTGTACCTAACAGTGTTTGTGAAATATTGATATTCTGGCTAATCCAGGCAGGAAACATGTCTACTTTGTTCACCATTGTATCCCTGCTCGGTATTCAAAAATTATCTTTTTGCTGACTGAATATTCAGTCAGTAATAGTATGCATTAAAAAAAGGTAAAAAGGCAATATGGTACATAAAGCTAAGTTATTTTAATTAGCCATTAAAAATTAATTAAAAATTGAACTCACTGAAGCAAATTCCTGTCATTTCTAAAACATCCTATGATCTGTTGGGATTTTTGTTTTTGTTTTTCAGAATTATCCCAGGCAACAATTTTTTGCCTGAAATGTCAGAATTTTGCCTACCTTTCAATACTAGCCTTAAAGGATACGAACTCAATTATAACAAAATTACATGGAGCAAAAGCCACAAAGCATTTCCGGAGCATGTCTCCTGTGAGTATTTTGAGGAGAGCTAATTAGAAGTTATCATGTACTATTTATTATCTAGCTTCCCAAATAAGTTACTGAAAAGCTCATCAATTTTTAATGACATTTTTGCTGAATGCACACCTCCTATTCAGATTTTATGCATGACTAACCAGATTTAAGTAGTTAATAAATATGCAATATATTAAATTAGTCTATGTATAATTGTGCGTTTTCTAATTGCAAGTCAATATGAGGGATAAAATAATTAATATTGCTCCTATTCATGCTACTTTACTATGAACTGGCCATCGTTCCAAGAGATCTGTATATTTAATTCACTGAATCTTCTCAAAAAGCCTACGAGGTTATCATTACCATCATATGGAGAAGAAACTAGGGCCCAGAAAGGTCAAATTCTCTTGTCTAAGTTCAGAGTGCTAGTAAGTGGCAGAGCCAGGATTCAAACCCAGAAGACCTGGCTTCAGTTATGTAACATTTTTCATTTGAAGAGGCAAGACTTTATCAGAACAATAATAAAAAGAATCTATACAAAATAGAATCTGTACAGGATCTATACAAAAATACTGCAACAAACGTGGGAAAAAGGAATGGGGGAAGGGAAAGGGAAGCATGGTAGATGAAGACCATTCAACAGAAAACTTTTTGTCACAGAGCAGATAAAGATCATTAACAAAGATTCTCCCAGTGCTCACTCTATGAAAAAAGGGCAAACCAACAGGAGACATTAAAGGGAGAGCTCAGGGAAAAGACAGTAAAAGATTTTTAAAATAAAATGAAACCAGTACTCAGTAGAAGTAAACAAAGAAAAATTACACCATCACAAAAACAAAAATTTCAATGGAAGAAAAAAAAGTGGACGCTGCTGAAAATACAGTAAGAGACATGCAGGCCATGACGGAGGAAAAATGAGCAAGATAAAATGAAAAATAAAAATGTTTAAAAGGATTACCAAAACAAAACAAAAACACTTGGCCATGGCAGTCACAGGGGATTCAGCAGAAGCATAATCAGCATCTGAAAAAGAGAACCAAGAAAATGGAACCAGAAAAAGATATGCCAAAACGGACAATTAGAGCTGGGCTGAGGGCAAATAGCTCGCTGTGGTTCTGCTTTGCATCCCGAAGGCTGAGTGATGCTGGGCACCTGTCCCTGGGCTTCATTCTCCTTATTCTTAGTGGCTTATCTCACAGTGCTCCAATTCTGTTACAGTTAATGATTCTTACAGTGAACTTGACCTGCTCACAGCACCTTGTGGTTTGTTCTGCCGACTGGGCCCAGACTCCTGTAGTATGGGAAGTCTATGACTTTCTAACCAGAAATTAGGTGCCTACCAAGGTTTTAAAAATAGAAAACAAAAGGGAAAAGCTGAAAAATTTTTTGTCCCTGGTCAGATGCCCCCTTTAGAAGTAACTAAGAAAAAGCCTAAGGGAGCGAGGTAAAAATCCAAGAAAACAAAACAGCATTCAGTTTTTCATGTTTTAAGTTCATCTGCTTTATTTGTTTAAACCAGAAACAAACCCCCCCCAAAAAAGAAAACTTTCTGAATAGGAGCTGTTAAGGTTTGGTTTTACTAGGTTTTTGCTTATTTTTTAATGGTGTTCTAAGGACAAGGGTTCTAGACATATAATTTTTTTATTGGAAATAGGCGGCTTTTACGTGAAAGCTTAAAAATGCTAATGTAATCGGTCTTGAGAACATTCAACTGGAATGTTTAGGAAGATAACCTTCCCCTGCCCAAGCCAATTGAAATAACAAAGTGGTGGCTGGCGCTGAAGGTGGTTGGGAGACAGGAACACTTCCCGAAAACTGGGAGCAGAAAACTGTGGCCCGAAAGCCATCAACGCCACCACTAGAACAGGTGCAGGTGTGGACCAGGGATCGAACCCACAATTTTGGCATACTGGAACAACACTCTAACCAACCGAGTCATCTGGCCAAGAATTCTCAGAGATTTTAGATGTCTTAGTCCTATATAGTAGTTTCATTAATGTTTATCTGTCCATATCTTTCTAAAAAGGAAAGGAAAGAAATTAATATTATACGATAATTATACTGGAACTACCCTGGGAGCTGTCCTCTTACCGATCCAGGCAGAAGCCATTACTATGCGCCTGAGTACAACATAGGAACCCAGTGGTGCCCGCCCATGAGAGCAGCATGACGCATGCAGTTGAAGTATGAACACAGTACTGACATTACAGGATGGTGGAAATTAATAACTGTCTGTCTGTGAGGTTTCGGAAAAGTTTCAGTAAAAAAGCTGAAGCAACAAAAGGTGTAAGAGGCCTTAGGGGCCATGCTGAGGAGTCTGAAATTTATCCCATTGGCAATGAAGAACCACTGAGGGAATAAGCAGGGAAAAGACCTAGTCAGATCTGTATTTCAGAAAGATCGCTCCAGTAGCAATATGGAGGACAGCTTGGAGAAGGCGAAGGCAACAGCGAGAAAATGCTACTGTAATATCTCAGGCCATCACCTTCAGACAGGATGGACAGCCCTCCCCCAGCATCCCAGGGGCATTGATTCTAGGACGCCCAGGGATACTACAATCTGTGGATGTTCAAGTCCCTTTTATAAACTGGCACAGTATTTGCTTTATATAAAATGTCTTAGTATTTGCATATAACCTCTCTCCTCCCTCCGTATACTTTAAATCATCCCAAAATATTTATAATACCTAATATACTATAAATGCTATGTAAACAGTTGTTATACTGTATTGCTTAGGGAATAGGACAAGAAAAAAAAATCTGTGCATGCTCAGTACAGACTCAACCACCCAGGCCTAACTAAGCAGTACATGTCAGCAACAACGTAACACTGCCTTCCGCCCCACTCCCACCTACTTTCAATTCCCAGTTGGTTAAACCCACTGATGCAGAACCTGCAGATACGGAGGGCCAATCTCAAAGGGTATGCAAAATGATTCACCATGGTGATCAAAAGAAAATACCAGAACTCTTACTCATGAACTTTATTGACACTGGCCTCCTCACACAATCGCTATGTCACATATCTTGAGGCACTCGGGATTCAGGGAGAGTCCTCAAGAAGTGTGAAAGCCCCACAGCGTGGGGGGCAGTGGTGTCGTCACATC
>PVKM010002214.1:0-67342 GCA_004027735.1 Carollia perspicillata | reverse complement strand
AAAAAAAAGAACAAGTAATTTCAAAATTAAAAGATCCCCAAAATATTTATTTCTTGCTTATACTATGTGTTTGCACCTGCAAGGCATGTTGTTGCAATTCCACATGTGCTTCCATTCTGGGGACTAAACTGAAGGAGCAACCCCTATTTGGGACAGACCCATTTTAATGGCACAAGATATAACAAGAGATGATGGAAGTTTGTGATGCTCATATGCAGCATACATTATGTCCACCCACATTCCATTGGCTAAGTTACATCAGATGTCCAAGCCCAAAGTCAATGATGTGGTATTGTAAACTCCATCTTCAAGGTGCTAGGCACAGCAAGTCAAATATCAGCAATGAAGGACCAATTTCTCATCAGTAAAGGAGCTAGTGTTGGGGAAAATGATACAATCTATCAGAACAATGCACTCCTCTCCTTTCCCCTCTGAATCCCTTTGTGTGACAAAGGAAAATATTTCTTGTTCCCTAGGTAGAAATCAAGGTCATGGCTTACATGAGTTGCGGCCTGGTTAGTTTCCTCTGGGTTGTGGGAAAATACTTCCCACTTAATCTGGGCCATTATCCTGCAAATAAACTAGGACTTTGTACTATAATGAAACAGGGCAAATCAAACCATGTACTGGAAAAATTACCTGGAGAACATATAAGAAGTATGATAATTACCTAGAAACCAAGGAAATGTCATAAACTAAAAACAGATACCCAAAAAGGGTTAACACAGGTCTTCTTCCTAAGGGCACCAATGAATTTTTATAAATCAATGCAAATAGCACTACTTTTGTGGTATATAGCGAAAGCACTCATTTTCTGTTCTCCTGTGGAAGTTTACATAAGCGAATGTTATAATTTTCTGAAAATCAAACTATTGGTGGTTATGCATTTCAGTTTTTCTTCCTTAATTCAAAAATATTAATAGTTCAGAATCCCAGTCATGAAGAGAAACAGCAGCTAATGATAAATCTCATGAATGCCTGTGACTCTCTTAAAAAAGTGACAAATTAGGTATTCATAAGTGAACATTATTTAAAATTTTTCCACTAGTATGAATCATTTCAAACCAAATTATAGTAGAAATGTCCTATCCACATGAAATTCTAAACTATGCACCAAAATGGCCAATAATTTATTCTTTGAGAGAACATGAACAAGACTCCAATCAATTTACATGAGATAGTCCAAGCAAATATGAAACTGCTGCCAAGTTCTTATAGTTCCATCCTAGTTATTTTATTTTAAAAAAATTTGAGTGAAAAATGAGACAGTTGTCTTTACAGTTTAGCTATAAATAAAATGAAGTGTGTGGGGGGGGGTTGTAAAATCTTATCAAAGAACTATGAGTGTGCTTGGGAAGTGGAGTTTTAACACACCAGAGACACCTCTAAGCCACATAGTACCTCCTTGTAGTCTGAACATGCTTGTGCAATACACAGGCACACATATATTGAACAGTAAGCCCTGCAAAAAAGTTTTCTTACAGTCTTGGGTAACTTCTGTTTTATTCATCAAAAGGCAACACAATCATTCAATACCTACGTCGTCCCCAAGCAAACAAACCCTCACCTCAGCAGTCACAACCTCAAAGGGAAGCCTGCAAAGGGACAAAGTAGCAAATCATGTTGCTATGGCCCAAGGAACACTTTCACTGATTCTGTGACAGGTTACTCTCATTTCACTGAGATATCAAAAGAGGTGAGGTGGGGCCCTGGCTGGTGTAGCTCAGTGGATTGAGCATGGGCCTGTGAAGCAAAGGGTCGCCGGTTCGATTCCCAGTCAGGGCACATGCCTGGGTTGCAGGCCAGGTCCCTGGTGGGGGCCACATGAGAGGCAACCACACATTGATGTTTCTCTCCCACTCTTTCTCCTTCCCTTCCCCTCTCTCGGAAAAATAAATAAATAAAATATTTTTTAAAAAAGAGGTGAGGTGGGGAGGATATCCCCCACACATCTGAGAGAAGCTACAGCAACAGTCACCTACACTGTGGGTAGAACACAAAATGTAAGGTCACTGTTTCCATATAAGGCGGCCGAACTGGCTCTTGATGGTGACCTCTGGAGCAAATGGAGCTGTTTTAAGAAGCACCCAACTACTACTCATGAGGTAAAAAAGAAAAGGAGCTTCCCCAAAGGACAGCTGAGGCTTGCTATGTTAACATTAAAGGAACAATAAGAGTTATTTAATTTGAGCGTTTTGTGACATGTGCAATAATAAAGCAGACCTGAAGCATTTTGATGACTCTCCCAAGGTCACCAGCTAATTTTTTATGACGATTTCACTTGAACCTATGCTTCACTATTCATAATTCATTATTCCTTCCACTGTAACTCCAAAACTCCAGTTCCAGCACTGAATTTTCAACAAGGGAGTAATTATGGCTAAGATATTAGTGAATAATATTTAATGACGCGGCAAAGAGGAACTTTCTCGAGTGACAGAAATAGTCTATATATGATTGGGATGTTGGTCACACAGGTGTATACATTTGACTGTCCACTTGTTGAATGTAAGATCTGTCACCACAAATCATAAACAATTTTATTATTAAAATAATACTTAATAGAGATCATTTACAAGATGCCAAACATTAACATAAGAAAATCTACACAATACATAATTGTGCTTGTTCCACGTTACCCAAGGTCATGTAGAAACCACAACCTGAGACAAGGACAAATATAGGATGCTCTTTATTTGGGAGGTACAAACTTAGGGCAGTAAGGGCAAGGAAAAAAAGAAAAAACAAGGTAAGGAAAGATGCAAAGCCCCCAATTTGATGCATTACTTAGCATGATTACTGCTTTACGAGGAGCCATGAAGAGACACAGCAGGCCCCTCACTCAGATGTGTTCACTCAGCACACAGTACTTCTCTAGATACTTCACTAGGAGGACCTGCACTTGAAAGTACTCCAGAGGAGATCTGGGAAAGGAGGGAAAATGTATCTGACTAGCCCCTTCCAATCTCCCCTGACATTCCCCGGTAATAGCAAATGATGCCTGGACAGTCACTCAGGAAGCCAGATCCCACGCCCCACACTGTGGTGTTCTTCTCAGTCTCAATGAGGAAGGGTGCCTAGCGCAGGTGGGACACGAACCGAATGGGTAAAAAGAAAGAAATGGTCAAAGGAACCTGGGATGGTACACAAGGTTTGTAACTCAATACATATTAACAAGCAGGATGTAGAAAAATATATACATTACTATCCTGTTTGTAAGTAAGACTAGCAGAATATACACCAAACTATTAATAGTTATCATCTCTGGGGTGGTGCAGTAATGCTGTTTTTCTACCTCGTTCTTCTCTGTACTTGCTAACTCTCCTACCCTTCAAAATCAAACACCCAAAATCCCCATGCCCCACCTCAGTAGCCTCAAGCCTTCATGCCATAATGATGTCTTTAGGCCCAGAAATGAGTATACTTGGGACTTAGTCACTAAACTTAGCATGTGAAGCAAATACTGCATATAGTAAAAAACACTTTTGAAAACTCCTTAAATCACTCATAACAAGTAGTTTATTACCCATCACAAATGATATATAGTGGTGGGAAAAAGTAGGTATACAGTTGTAATGCAAGTAATACATTAATAAATAATACAAGAATAAACTCTGTGTTTCATGTACTCACCACTATAAACCTACCTTTGTCCACCCCTGTAATGTGTACTACCCACACGCTAATTCTTAGACACCCTAAAATTGGAGAACTTCTGAGCTTTACTGAAGAAATTAGGAAAATCAAAGTCTACGTGCAGCTGTCTGGGCAGTCAAACCATCGAGGTAACGCTCTCACACTGGGTGCCCACACAGTTCCCTTTCTTCCTCCCACGTACAATCGTCTTGAGGAAGATAAGAAACAGAGAGCACTCAGCAGTTCGCTGGAAGATTCCAGAGAAGAGATGATGGGAAAAAAGATCAAAACACAAGTGTGAAGAGGAAGAGATTTCCAACATATTGGTATTCCTCTTCAGTTCAAAATCCTATTTATTTTTTACTTTTTTTTACTTTCAATGATATTATGTATTGGTTTCAGGTATACAGCACAGCGGTTAGACAACCATATACTTTACAGAGTGTTCCAGTATTTCCAGTATTCAAAATTTTAAAGTAAAGCCACTGACAATGATCATGATTCAATGTTTTAAAATGTAACCTGCCTAATGTTTACACATACATTGAAATAAAAGAACATATTAACAATGAAAAAAATGGAACCTCCACGGATGCCTCATTGCTAACTGCCATATCTGAAATAGCAGCTCCTGTTGACCCTAACCCTTTTAACTTGTTTTATTTAGTGTAGAGCATCATAACAGCATGACAGCATATGAAATACCTAGTTACTAATTTGTGTGTTGAATATTTCTTCCCCTAAAATCTAAGCTCCATCAAAGGCAGAAATTGTGTGTTTTGATCATTGCTGCATCCTCGGGAAGCCTAGAAGAATAGGTGATACATAAAAGTGCTTAATAAATATTTGTTGAAGAAAAGTATTAAATCCCTAATCTGTTTTAATATTAAGCCTCTATAATCTTAATATGTGTTCTCAGCTGTGTTTGATGTTTGTTGTTTAAGGAAGCTACTCCACTGTCTTTTCCTCTTTTTCTTCAGACACAGGTGTTAGCAAAATCAGGGCATTCTGATTTTTTTTTAAACACTAGCTTTTTTTATTTCTAGGATTTTATAAGTTAAAAGTCAAAGACTCAAAGATTTGGGTACAAAGATATTAATCATAGCACTATTTACTATAGCAAAAATGGTGATGACTTACAGGCTAACCATGGGAATATGAGTAGGTAAGCAACGTTTTAGCCATACCATGGAATATTATCATGTAAACAAAAAAGTCTTTGTATTTTTAATTACATCAACTAAAGAAAGCATGTTACAAAGCAGTTATATCTCACTTATAGGAATGCTATACCTACCCCTCTACATGTATAGAAAAAGAAAATATACAAAATATAAATTTAAATATAAAATTGATTATAAATTATATTCTTGTTACAGGATTATAGGTTTAACTTGCTTTTTATTCCCCACGTTTTTTATTTTGCTATTTTCATCAGAAAATTTTTTAAATTAATAAATCTGAGGGACAGCTGCCATATTCCAGCCCTACTGGAGGATGGGCTTTCTTCTTCTCCACACATTTCGTATCGCGGAACAGACCTCACCTGGCGCCCAGACATCTAACCTTTTTTGCATTGTGCCATCCCCTCCCCAACATGATGATCATTCTGTGACCAATGGGTGGTGGAGAAAGCTACATTTACTGCAGGAGAAAACATCCTTGCTATCGCACAAATGTCTAAAAAATAAAGTTTTGGATTACTCCATCCTTCTCCACTCCATGACTGCAAAGAATGGATGCTGAGGGTGCTTGGATACGACCCTATACAGTTCTAAATGACACTTCTTTCCAACTGGTTTGCTTTGGTGATATCTGCGGTGTCCATGATGCGGTAGGCATCAAAAGCCGCAACCACAGCTATTGGTACTATTTTCAAAAACACAGCACCCATCTTCACTCCCTGATGAGTGATTTGCCCAGCAGCCTGGGTATCAGGATTCCTGAGCTCCAGGCCCTACAGGTGACTCACGGCCAGCCCCAGGCTGGGCGACCTGGCCTCAGTTTCCCAAGCTTGCTCTGTCGATACTCCCCACCTACTGTATAGAGTATTAACAGGAGTGAGGTGCTTTGAACTCTGCAGATAAAAGAGGCTGGAGAAGCAGCACCCAATATTACACCCTATAACACCAGGTGTGGAAGTGGAGATTGGCTGCTTTTATACTGTTCCAGCCATAGAGGCTCCTCATAGTGCTTCACTGTGCTCTAGCTGTCAGAACAGGAATGCAAAGCTCAGTCAGCATCTCAATGCTACTTCTGAATAGATTTTTTTAAACTGCCCAAACCACCAGTGACCTATCTTCCCCTAGATTTATGATTCAGTAACACTCTAAAGTTGTCTAAATTCTTCCTTCTGCCCTGGCTAGTGTAGCTCAGTGGACTGAAGCCAGGCCTGTGAACCGAAGGGTCGCCGGTTTGATTCCCAGTCAGGGCACATTCCTGGGTTGTGGGCCAGGTCCCCAGTAGGAGGCGCACAAGAGGCAACCACACGCTGATGTTTCTCTTCCCCTCTTTCTCCTTCCCTTCCCCTCTCTCTAAAAATAAATACATAAAATATTCAAAAGTAAATAAATTATTCCTTCCAATTGACCTCAAATCCTATGGAATATGAACCATAACTTTTCACCATTGAGTATTCACAATTAAGAAGTCAGCAAAGTGAGCCAGAGAGCCAGGGTGACTGAAGTATCTTTTTCCTTCTTGTAATGTGGGGCTTACTAATAGTCCCCATCTTGTTTGTATCTTTAGGAGTTGCTATGGAACCACAGGAGGACCGTATGTGAAAACATTTTGTAAAATGTCAAGCCCTTCACATGTGTTAACAGGACCAAATATCTACAAAAAAGACTTCTGGCACAACTGCCATTTGTCCCCTTGTTCCACCAAGCTACAACTGCAAAAATAAGCCTGGGTTGCCACCTATTGGTTGAAAATACAAATTGCATCCTACCAGTTGCAAGTAGAGCAAAGGAAGCAAACACCAGTCAGTATTCCCAACTTCAAACCATCTTAATTTTTCTCACCCTCCTCATGTCATATTATGTACTTAATAATGTTCTTTTAAAAATGCACTTTATGCCCTCGCTGGTGTGGCTCAGTGTATTGAGCGCTGGCCTGTGAACCAAAAGTTTGCCGGTTCAATTCCCAGCCAGGGCATGTCATGTGCCTGACTTGCAGGCCAGGTCCCCAGTTTCTTACCAAATAGTTTCTTATTCTGTCATTTTAGGCTACTAAATTATAGTCGCTCTGTTTGACATAACTTCAACATTCCACATGAAACTTAATTTAAGTTCATACATTTCGGGGACTGGAAATTCAATTTTACTTACATGTGACCTGTAGAACACAATCTATCCAGTAATTTACTAGCACTTTTCAAATATTTTGTTGTACTCTTCTGTGACCTGCTATTTGGTCTAATCTGGTCTTAGAACACATTTTACAAATACATAAGTTACTTAATAAGTTTGACTCAGCCAGTATTTATATTTTGTTTTTGAAAAACATTAATTTTTTTAAAAACTAGGAATAACGAATGCCTCTGAGGATACAGAGAAGGAAATGAACATTTTGATTTTGTTCACCTCATCTCATTCCAGAACTAATTTCAGGACACTTATGATAATATATACACTCCACAAGAAACAAATATATAAGAATTTAAGGGCCATGATGTAACCCAAACAGGAGCTTGACAGGTAAGAGCTGGAACCTCTCAGGAAGCAGCTTGTGTCCTGCTCTTGCTGGAGCTGGTGAGGAGGCCAGTAATGATCCCAGCATGGGTGGCTCACTCATGCTGCTCCCAGTGGAGGAGGAGGAGTTAACACAGTTGCTGGAGATTATCAGTACCTTAGGGAGTGTCAACCAACAGTGGCTGGTACCAATTCAACGCCAACAAGACTCCCCAACTTGGGATGTGGTGAAGATGGATGGCAGAAACATAGCCAGCCAGGCAGTTCAGCACAGAGGCAGGCAGTTCAGTTCTGCTTCTTTGAAGTGCAATTTGTGTAAGAGGACCCTGTGCAGAAATGGTTGCTAGGCTCTGTTTTTAAAAATCTGAGCCCGGTTAGCCACCAGGAGCCCTTCTTAGTAGGTGCCTTTTTTCCCCCCTCAGGTACACATTTTCCCCCTTTCAATCAGAACCTGTTGACAGTGTTGATGACCAACCAAGTCAGACTGTCCTGTGTCAGTGCCAGAATGGCTTGGCTACCTGCTCTGGTTCCATCTAGTCCCTTGGTGGGACTCCTGTGACAAGACAATAGCCAATACAGCAACTAGAGCCATTTTCTTACAAGAGGACTCTTGGGCACCAGGCAAACTCAAAATTCACAATCTCTTATAAAAGCAGCTAAAACAACTTGAGAAACGTTAAAGAACAACAAAGGCACTTAGTTCATGAGAGAAATCATGGGTAATTGACAAAATGTATTTGGCATCAAGTAAAGGTTCTAGCTGTCACGAATTACAAACACATAGGGATACAGGGGCTTGATGGATCATTTCCATCCTTCCTGTAACCATTAATCAAGTTTTTGTGGGAGGTTTGAAACATTTGGTTATACAGAACAGATTAGAATAACAAGAAACAAAACAATTTGCAATCTAGACCTTAAAATAGCTCTGAGCCCAGTTGGGAGCTAGCTAAAAAAGTCAGAAAATTTAAATCCTAACCAGTCATCGACACTAAAAGCAAAACTGGAATGCCCCTTAATGGATGTGGCAAGGTTAAGGAGTTTGGTTGTTTCTAATTCTACCTAGGAAGTCTTTATCCAGGTACAGCAGGAGGTACTGGCTATGGCACACACTCTTCCTTAGGCTGTGAGCACATAATCAAGGGCGACTCTGTTGTTGAGGACTACTGACACTCTAAAGATGTTTGCTGGGCTGAAATGGCTCTAGTGGTTGAGTGAGTGTTTTGATCGATGTTTAGGTTTAGTTTGGGTTTCGCATTGTATCTGATAAACAGTACCAAGGCCACCCCATGAAAATAAAATTCTGAGGAAGTGATTACCCTCATCTCCTGAAAAACCTATTGTTAGCAAGTCACATCCCACAGAAAGGCCGTGAGAGTTATCTTCACAAACAGGGAAATTCTCATCAGGGTAGTAATGTAGTAATGATGAGGTCCTTTTTATTCCCTCAGCCCAGAACTTAGAGGGGTGGCTGTTATCATTCTGAGGATAGTATAATAATAAAAGAGGATACCAAATGATCCAAAGGCATTGATTGTCCTGTCAGCCTCCAGCTATCTAGACAATCAAATGCTTAAGGCTGATTTATGTGTGTACAAGAATATAACCTGTGGGGGCACAAGGGGTGCATGCAAGAGTTCATTCATTTAAACATTAATAGGAAGGTAGGGCTCAGTCTGGTTTGAACATCCCTCTACAAGTCCATCCTGCTATGTTTGCACATCGTGGAGTAAACATTTTGGTCCATGACAGTGTAAGCTATTTGCACTCAGGATGGCCTTGCAAAGGGGAGTTCCCACAGCAGTTTTGACATAGGTGCAACCATATTTAAGGTGTTTAGCAATATGATAAGGGATGGTGGTTAGAGATTAAGTCAACTGTGGGAGATAGTTGGGTCTATCTGGGGAGAGTGTGGCCAATGCATGGGGGGTGGGGAGGTAGGGAGACACAGGGGAGAGGTGGAACTCCCTTTTGCAATTATCTTGATGATTTAACTTGATTAATTGAAATCAATGTTAAAGTTAGGGACAGTTGAGAAATTGCTAACAGAAATAACTATGAAATCACAAGTTCTATCAAAGGTAGAAATCCAGAAAAAAAAATCATTTGAAAGCATACACATTGCATAACATTAGAAGAAATAGTCAATAAAGGACCCACAGTTTTCTGCAAAATTTTATCAAATTCATGTCAAAAGTCACCAGGAACCAAGCCTGGAACAGGTATTTTCATGCCACTTGAAGAGAGACTACTTTATTAGGAAAAGAAGTTTTATCAGTACTTTTGGGGTATAAATTTGAACTCTGCCATGTTTAACCTTCTCCAAAGGAAATAGTATTTCATATATAATTTTCTGTTTTCCAGAGCTGTTTTTCTAATTTTAGAAGTGAACATTTTATAAATAATACTAAAGGTATAAAATGTAATCGTTTGCTACCATCTAGTGGAACTACTAAATTTTGCACAAAAACATTTTTCGCTCTAACATGGTCATTCTACCTCATTACCTTCATCTGATTCTTCTTGATTACATGAATTTGTGGTTGAAAAACTTCTTTATATTTGATCCAAAATTCTTAACATCCAAGGATCAAGTACAAGGGACAAGATAGAAAGAAAGAGTTGTCTGATTACATAGCACTGTATGTTCTCCAACTGAAAATAAAAAACTAGACTTCCGGCCAAGATGGAGGTGTAGGTAGAAATACTGTGCCTCCTCGCACAATCAAAATTAAGAACAAAGATTTATAAACAATAACACAACCAGAACACAGAAAATTGAACTACAGAAGTCCAACAACCATCCAACCAGACCGATAAGAGGGGCAGAGTCGGCAGCCGGCAGAGAGGGAACACGGCAGGAAAAGGCAGTGGCTGGCAGACCGGGGAGCACTGGGGAGCATAGGTGGCTCGGAGCTTGCAGACCCCAGATGCGAGGAGGAGACAAGCAGAGCACGCAGGGTACGCAGGGTGGTTGGCCGACTGCAGACACATATTCACACGCAGATAAACTAGGCAAGAGCAGGCAGTGAGACGGACCGCCCAGCCCAGGGCCCCAGGGACAGAAATAAAGCCTAAAAACGCCAATTAAAAAGGTGCCAGGAGAGGCTCCCAGCCTCACAGGAGAGGTCACTGGGGAGACCTGCAGGGTCCTGGAGCATGCATAGGTCCACCTGGGAACCAGTGCCAGGGGGGCCCAGCGTCCTTGTGGGAGGCAGCGGAGGGGACGCAAATCCAGGCGCCATTGTTCCCTCTCTGACCCTGCCCCCACAGATAGCGTCACAACCCTGTAACTAGGTTGCCCTGCCCTGGTAAACACCTGAGGCTCTGCCACCCATATGTAACAGGAGCCACCTGGCCAAAAATGACTCAAACAGAAGAACAGCTCAAAGCCCCAGAGCCAATACTTTTAAGCGACCAAGAGATAGCCAACCTATTAGATGCACAGTTCAAAACACTGGTAATCAGGATGCTCACAGAATTGGTGGATTTTGGTCGCATGTTAGATGAACAAATGAAGGCGATGCTAAGTGAAAAGAAGAAAAATACACAGGGAACCAATAGTGATGGGAAGAAAACTGGGACTCAAATCAATGGAGTGGACCAGAAGGAAGAAACAAACAACCAAGCAGAAAAGAATGAAGAAACAAGAATTCAAAAACATGAGGAGCGGCTGAGGAACCTCCAGGACATATTTAAATGTTCCAACATCCAAATCATAGGAGTACCAGAAGGGGAAGAGGAAGAGCAACAAGTGGAAAACTTATTTGAACAAATAATAAAGGAGAACTTCCCCAATCTGGCAAAGGAAATAGACTTCTAGGAAGTCCAGGAAGCTCAGAGAGTCCCAAAGAAGTTGGACCCAAGGAGGCACAGAATAATTACATTAGCCTAGATTAAAAATAAGGAGAGAATCTTAAAGCAGCAAGAGAAAAGGAGACAGTTACCTTCAAAGGAGTTCCCATCAGACAGTCAGCTGATTTCTCAAAAGAAACTTCGCAGGCTAGAAAGCACTGGCAAGAAGTATGCAAAGTGATGAAAAGCAAGGACCTGTAACCTAGATTACTCTATCCAGCAAAGCTATCATTTAGAATGGAAGAGCAGATAAAGTGTTTCTCAGATAAGGTCAAGTTCAAGGAGTTCATCATCACCAAGCCCTTATTTTATGAAATGTTAAAGGGACTTATCTAAGAAAAAGAAGAAGATCACAACTATGAACAGTAAAATGACAACAAATTCACAACCATCAACAACTGAACCTAAAAACAAAAATAAACTAAGCAATCAACTGGAACAGGAACAGAATCACAGAAATGGAGATCGCATGGAGGGTTATCAGTGGGGAGGGGGAGGGGAGAATGGGGGAAAAGGTACAGGGAATAAGAAGCATATGTGGTAGGTACAAAACAGACAAGGGGAGGTTAAGAATAGTATAGGACATGGAGAAGCCAAAGCATTTATATGTATGACTCATGAACATGAACTAAGGGGTGTGGTAGGGAATGCTGGTGGAAGGAGGGGGTGCAGGACAGAGGGGAATAAAGGGGATAAAAAAATGAGACAACTGCAATAGCATAATGAATAAAATATATTTTTAAAAGTTTTAAATAAGAGAAAAAAATTACCCTCTTAGGAAAGTGATTTCTGACAACTCACTCACCCACTCTGACCCCAGTGTACAATAAATCCTGTGTTCTTGTTAGTGGCCCTCACAGCAGTCTATATCTTTCTCTAATAAAAAAAATTTACAATTTTATAATTATGTAATATTCCAATAAATTACTGATAATGCCCCTAAAATTTGCTCTTTAAAAGCAGAAACACTAGTTAGTGCTGCTACTCAAATAAAAGTGTCTGGCTAGGCCCTGGCTGGTGTAGCTCAGTGGATTGAGTGCGGGCCTGCGAACCAAAGGATCGCGGTTCGATTCCCAGTCAGGGCACATGCCTGGGTTGCAGGCCAGTTCCCAGCAGGGGACGCACGAGAGGCAACCATACATTGATATTTCTCTCCCTCTCTCTTTCCCTTCCCCTCTAAAGATAAATAAATAAAATATTTTTTAAAGCATCTGGCTTAGGGGTGAAGGGGCAGCAGCCAGGCAGCCCAGCCTTGCAAAGGCTTTTGGTGTCCATGGCCTGCAGCAGCGAAGGAGGAGCTCAAGAGATCAGCGAGACTGTCAGCTCAACTTGCTGCCGCAAAAGCAGAAGCGAAGCCAAAAAAGGCAGCAAGAAAAAAAATAAATCCTCAGACAAATAAGTGCAAACAAAAGGGAAAAGGGGAACAAAGGGAAAACAGGCTGAGGTAGCTAAGCAGGAACCTATAGAAGGTCTACCTGCAGAGAAAGGAGAAATTAAAAACAAGGAGAGAACCACAGGTGAGGGGGAGGCAACGGCAGTGGCCACTTCCTTTCCCCTTCACCTCCTGACAGGAAAGGCTTAAGGGGGGCAGAACCCCGGGGAGGCCTCACCAAGCTCGGGGCCATGCCAGGGGCTCTGGCCATGGATGTGCACCACCTGAAGGTAAACAGCTTCATGAGGAGCTCAGTCTGTGGCCTGGACACATGTGGCCTCGAGGCTGAGTTTGCTGAGTAGCTACAGGTAGCACTGGAGGCCAAGGAGCCCACGACAAGTGGGAGCTCGAGGCCAGCAATGAACTGGGGCAACCTGGGCACAACAATGAAGAGATGTCATGGACAACATTATCAGGCAGACCGATTCTATGAGACCCTGGTCATCGAACAAGAGAATGAGTCAGGCTATGAGAGGAGACCTTTGGAAATGAAGCAGCAGCAGGCCTACTGCCCCATGGAAGTGAAGGCAAAGATGAAGCAAGAAGCACCCATCAGCTTCCTCCCACCTTAAGCGTCTCAACTTAAACCAGGCGGAAAACAACTGAACAGTCTCAAGAGGCCTTATGAAGAAAACAGAAGATGGGGAAACTTTTTGAGCACCAAGAATACAGGAGGGTCTGCTCTCGGCCTCCTGCTGAAGAAGATGAGATGACAACACCCAACTTGCCACTGACATAAGGAACTTTGACCTCCACTTCAAGGTGGCCCAAGACCACAGTAGTGGCCACACACTTATAATTGAGAGCTTTGCACACCTGTAATTGGGAGCCCATGCCAGCTATGGAGTCAGTATCAGCTGGTCCCTCGACTCCTGCAGCACCCAGCTCCATGAAGAGCCTTTCTCCTATGGCTGTGGAGGCACTGGGAAGAAGTCCACCAGTAGCCAGCTTGAAAACTACAGAGACAAGTTTGCAAAGAACAATGTTGTTACTGGTGGATAGTCTGGAGCCCCAGGAAGTCTCCCCCATTGGCCAAGACAGTGGCAGGGGGAGGTTCTTACATTGAACATCTTGAAAGTTAGAAATATCAATGGATAGGGCTGAGTACAAAAAACTAGCAAGATAATTGGATAGAGAAAAAAGCCCTCTGGTACCAGATTGGGGATGGGACCAGGGGAAGGCAGACACATGTGCCATACAAGTCAAAATGGTGCCAGGGGAGGTGCTAGACCAAAGAGGTCTGTCAGTCTTGCCTGGGAAAGAAGAGATTGGTTAGGAGGAGGACCCATGCAAAGCATGTGAAAATTTGGGAAGTTCATTAGTCATTTTAAGAAAGCACCTGGCCTGTCCCAGATCCAAGCTAATATAATCCCAGGGGAACAAAGAAATACTCTCTCGATTGTGGTTCACTCTGGCTTGTGACCTGGACTTGCATGTTATACTGGTTTGTTCTCTCCATTGGCCACATGGTCTTAGCAGCCAGATGGCCCATGGCCTCCAGGAGGGAACATCTCATTCTCTCTTGCCCACATGATGATGCGTTCCCTGCTGCATTTTGCACACTCACCCAGGAGAATGCAACCACGAGGCTCAGGCAGCCGAATGGGCCATGGCTATGTGGGCTCCACTCCAGGAGGGAGCCTGAAATAAACAGCAGCTGGGATCAAGCTAAGCTACCTAGATGGGAAGTATGGCTGCTTAGCAGCCACCTATAGGCTCCAAAGGACTGTACATTAAATTAGAGCAGGAACTCTGGACACTGGCTTTTGTCTTGGTCTTGCTGAGGAGATGGGCTTTGAGACAGGAGTTCACCATTCTCCCAGATTGTGCAGCACTTGATAAAACCTTTCCTTTGGCACCAGCACTTGCTTCTTGAGTTTGGCTTTTGTGGCAACAGACAGCCAAACACCCATTTTTGTGTTTGGTCACAGTTACACATTAGTACACAGAATACACAATCAATCAATCAATCAGCTTGAAGGCTTTTCAATAACAAAATCACCTTTAACTTTTTATCTTTTCACTGCAAGTTCTATCAGCTGCACTCAGACACCTTTTGCAGAAACACAGACCACAGATATTTTTACCCAGACACCAACACCAGCTTCCTGAAGACCATCTACTCTTCTCTGTTGGGAGCCCAGAAAATAAGGTGGAGGGGAACATGCAGGGGGAGAAAGTGACACTAGTAAACACTGATATGCCTGTACTTCCAGCCATTCTCAGGGCCACAAAAAATATACAATAATTAGGCATCATTTGGACAGGTGATTTCAGTCCTCCCTCTAGCTGCCTAAACCTCCAAGCTGTTTCAACATCCACTATCACATCCCACAGAACCTATCTTACTCCCAAACTGGTCCACATGCCCTCGAGGAGGTTGGACAGGGTGAGGACCCTTATGTTCCCCCTCAACACGTAGACAAGGGTGTGCCACCAGACCTCAGGGAGTCATGCCTCTCATAATTTGGCCAACATTGCTCAACTGATCCAGGGAGCCTGGAGCTCTCCTAACCTGCTCTTGCTGTGCTATCAGATCACAAGAGTCTCATCTCATCCACCAATCAACCTGGGTCAACCCAGGTGCTACAGATTCCTGGTGCCTTGTCCATTCGAACATGGAATGTACAGTCCCCTGGTGGGGAGACCCTATTGACCCTCTCATGCACCTAGATTACAGGATACATTACCAGATGCTAGGGAATCTACCTTAGGCACAAAACTGGCCAAAGAACCCTCTTCTCTAGTAAAAAGGCATCATAACTTTTGTTGGCCACACAGGGCAGACCAATTTTGTCATCTCATACACATATGTGAGAAACTCAGAGTAAGGTTACTCTCAAACCCTGAGGTCTACTGGAAACTTCCCAGAAGATACATAAGTTCAAAACTGCAAAGGGCACCAAGAACTGATAAACAGGATATGCGGCTAAACTATTTGAGGAAAAACTAGTTAGGGATTTCCAATAAGAAAGCAAAGGCAGGGACAGCAGGATAACCAATTAGAATTAGACAAAATCGCACCAGACTGTAACCCTAGAGTACTCTGCCAATGGAGACATGGGGAGGGACCAATTACATTAGGAATAAAACTATCTGCTTTGCACCACCCAGGTGTGCCTGCTAACGGTCGAACACCTGTTCTTGCAAAATTGTAAATAAACGTCTCACTTTTGCTGTACTTCAAGCCTTTGAGTCCTTTGTTTGAGGACAGGGTAAGCACATTTCTTACCAAGAGAATGCAAGGCTAGGGCTCAAATTATTATTACACTAAAAACAGAAAAAACTTTTATACTTTAACACTGTAACACTTAAAAAGAGTAAAATGAAGAATGGGGCAAAAGGCCCATCCCTCCCCCACCATCCTTGTTCCACACACCAAAATGATGACAGATCAACTATAAGGAACTAATGACCTCAATGTGAGCTATAGGATATGCCCTTGTAGAGCAGCCACTTCTAGGCTACAGCTGAACGGTTTTCTGTTCTGCAGATTAAATCCCCATAGACCCTGAGGGGATGAGAAAACTGCCTCACAAGGATGGGGTTTGGACCCGCTGACCCATGCGCAACACTTCAGAAAGCTTCACTTGTGTTCCCTGGACTCAAAAAGAAATATGAGCTGACGCTGAAACTCATAGAAAAGACGGAAGGTGGTTGACGTGAGAAAGAATTACAATTCCCCCAGCTGCAGAGGAACAGAATGTGTTTTCCAAAGTTTATATTCGGACCTTGGAAAGGGGACAATAGTGGGCATTTTCTGTACCCTTACAAAGGAGGGACAAACCTTACTTCCCCCTTGCCTCCAGCAACTGACAAACAGCTTCAGAAAACTTGACATATGTCCCTTGGGGTTAGAGAGACAGTGGAACCAGTGTGGGACTCACTGCAATGAAGCTTGAGAGCCTGGGGCAGGAACTGACTGGGTCTGAAGGTACAAGAGAGGAACTGTTTGGAGCAAACAGTACTTCTAACACTTACTGAAAGAACAACTGACTCTATTTTCCATGGTCAACATATGGAGTCTGCCAAAGTGAATGGACTAAGATTGTCTTAAAAGGAAAGCACCCAAGAGAAGCACTTGGAGAGACAGAAAATTCCAACAGAAGAGAGGACAGCAAAAGCCTGGGTATTTAGGGAGTATAAAGTCCAGACAGAAGCTGCAGCCGTGGACCCTTCAGATAAAGGGAGATAGGCACTGGTATACAAATCACACAGGAAGAGAAGCTAGGGGTGGACATGCCTTCCAGAGGAAAAGTCTATGTTTCCAAGGTCAGTATGTATACCATAAGAAAGTGATAATGATGGGCATTTTCTCCACCTTCATGAGCACAAGACAGGGATTACTTCCTCTTGAACTTAATCAGATGAAAACAAGCTTGAACAGCTTGACTCCTGCCTTCTTCAGTTAGCTGGACACCAGAACTAATGCCTGACTCATGCAAATAAAGTCAGGAATGGAGAGCTGACAGTGCCTGGCTGGAAGATACAATAAGGCTGGACTGAAGGGGAAATGCACTTCCACCACATGCAGAGAGGGACTGTGATTTCCACAGTGGGCAGGGAAGCCCTGTAAAAGTGAGTGCATTCAGGATGGCTGAAAAGGAAAACACAAAGGTAGAGCTCCCAGAGAAACAACGACCCTATCAGAAGTGTGGGTCCTAAGAGAGTAGGGGGTGAGAGGGAGTTTAGTGGCCAGTTAGAGGAAAGGCTCCTGATGAGACAGGAGCCAGCAGTCTGAGGTCTCTTTAGGAAGCTCCAAACTTGCCCGTGAGAGCATCAGTTCAGGATTTCCTCTGTTCACATTACAACTTTACTGACCATGCCAGGGTATGTAAACTTTACTACATCAGCCAGGACAGGTTTTGATTGTTATAATACACTAGGCTTCTCAATGCTTTGTAGTGACCACAGGATGCAGGGTTACTTATGAGTTAAAAGTTGGCTATAGGACCTTCCAGAGATTTCCTGCCAGACTAGGGAAGAGCAGATCCCCAAGGCAGTTTTCATGCACAATCAGAAACTATAGTTACTTTCTTTTTATGCTCATCAAAAGATATTCAATGAACTATTGATAAAGACTTATTCTGGCCCTGGCTGGTGTAGCTCAGTGGATTGAGAACTAGCCTACAAAAACCAAAGGGTCACTGGTTCGATTCCCAGTCAGGGCACATGCCTGGGTTGCATATCAGGCCCCCAATAGGGGGCATGCAAGAGGCAACGTTGATGCTTCTCTCCCTTTCTTTCTCCCTCCCTTCCCTTCTCTCTAACAATAAATAAATAAAATCTTTTTTTAAAAAACACCTATTCTGGAAGAAAATCCATTTTTTGGAAAAGTTTCTGCTTTCACTCCAACAATCGTTAAGACAATAACATCAAAAAAAGTTATAAAAGCTGTTCTTTAAAAGGGCTGTGCAAACATGAACAAATACCTTTTTTTTAATCCCAAGGATATGTTTATTGATTTTAGAGAAAGGGAGAGAAAAACATCAATGTGAGAGAGAAACATCAATCAGTTAACTCCTGTACACATCCCAAACAGGGATGGAACCCACAACCCAGGTATGTGCCCTGACCCAGGATCAAACCTGCAACCTTTTGGTGCACAGGATGAAACTCCAACCAACTGAGCCATCCGGCCAGGGCAACAAATAACTTTTGAAAAGGTCACCACAACTGTGAAACAGGAGATGATAATATCCCACATCACAGCTATGATGCTCAAATGATAGCATCCCATTTGGGCCTACAAGATATTACCCGTATATTTCCAACAGAACATGGAGTTCAAAATCCCGTGTGGTCAATCTATCCAAAGTTTCTGAGCACTCAAAAGCCTGGGTCAGGGGCCAACATGAAGACAACCCACTTTAAGGCACCTCTACTGGCATGTGCGCAGCTTGGGGTTCATGGTCTGGCAAAAAGCTCATAGAGCCTGGAGGATTGACATATTGCTTTACGAACGGCAGAAGGAATATAATCATGAGAAACTAGTGTTCAGCAAAATGAAGCCCTACCTACACTGCCAGCCAGACTGAACAGATGCAAGAAGTTGCAGTGAGATCAACAACCAGCAAACGCTGAGACTGTTTAAGGGGCCTTCAAATTTACAAAGCAGGATCGCTAGGACAACCCAGAAAGCTAAACACTGGCTTGAAGTGCAGAGACAAAATCACACTGGAGACAATTCAATATGGAAATTTTCTCCGAGAACAACCAGGAGAATTTTGGTACAGAGATATCTGAAGGCAGTCACATATGTGGAGGGTCTCTATGCGCCCCAACAACTTCTACAAGGATGAGATAAAGGAGTACCAATTTCTCTCACTTTACCCCAGCACAACTTATCAATATTCTCCTGTACCCTCTTTTCTCTCATTCTTTGCCATAGTCCCCCTTTTCATTACTTTTCCTCATTTCTCTACTATTCTCACTCATTACACAAGGGTATGTCTATAAGAACAGAGCACTTCTCTAGCTCAGGGCAGAGCCCCCTAGTCCTACAAGAAAGAAGACTTTCTTAGGGGTACCTGGGCATGGTGTCCTAATGGACTCTATTTCCTCAATATCATCTTACTTATGTATATTTTCTTGAAGTATATACGCTTGCAAAAACTCTGAGCCTCAATTAGGTTTTCCTCCCTTCCTTTTCATAATCACCTTCTATTTACAAACTATAAAACTCCTAGAAGGGAAAAATAGTAGTCTTTGCAATCATTTGTTACACATCAGTTTCTTGAGTATGACACCAACAGCACAAGCAACCCAAGTAACCTTAATTGAACTAAAAAGTCATCAAAACTTAAAAACTTTTCTGTCAAAGGACAGTACTGACAAACCATCAAGACAATCCGCAAGGTGGGAAAATATATTACCAAATTATATATCTGATAAGGATGTAGTCTCCAGAATATACAAATAACTCTTAAAAAGTTCAGTCAAAAGACAACCAAATTAAACAATGTGAAATATAGGCAGACATTTCTCCCAAGAAGATAAACAAATGGCCAAAATGCATATGAAAAGATGCCCAACGTCACCAGTAATTAGGCAAATGCAAATCAAAACGACAATGAGGTACCACTTCGTACCACTAGGATGGCTATAATCAAAAATACAAACAGTAACAAGTGTTGGAGAAGATTTGGAGATATCGAGACCCTTGTATATTACCAGCATGCAATGGCGCAGTCGTTGTGGAAAACACTTTGACAAGTCCTCAGACAGTCAAGCATACAGTTACCTTACGGTCCAACAACTCTAGTATAGGTATACCAAGGGAGAACCCCCCAAAACCAGAATTCATTTGTAAAAAATTGTGTATTTACTCTTACATGTTTAAACTTTAGTCACCTTCAAAGTAGTCTCCATCTGATGCAATACACCTACCAAGATGTTATTTCCACTGCTCAAAACAGCTCTTGAACTCATTGATTAGGATGCCTTTTAGTGCTTCTGCTGTCTTTTGTTTCACCTCTTCCACATCAGCAAGACATTTCCCTTTGCAGACTTTTTTCATCCAAGGAAACAGAGAAAAGTCACTGGAGGTGAGATCCGATGAATAGGGAGGGTGGGGCACAGTGGTCATGCCTTTCTTGGTCAAAAACTGCTCAACACTCAGCACGGTGCGGGCAGGTGCATTGTCACGGTGAAAGAACCAGTCACCTGTCTGCCACAACTGAGGATGTTTCTTCTGCAAATCATGACGCAACATTCTCAAAACTTCCAGATAAAAAGTTTGGCTGACCATTTGACCCACAGGAACAATTTCTAAGTCAAAATCCCTCTCACGTGAAAGAAACAGACAATCATTGTTTTCACTTTTTGACTTCACTTGCCGTGCTGTGCTTTTTTTGGGTCGTGGGGAAGTGGCAGTTTTCCATTGGATAGATTGCAGTTTTATTTCAGGGTCATAACTGTAGCACCAACATTTACCTCCAGTTATGACTTTGGAAAAAAAAATCAGGGTCAGCATGCACCTGCTCCTTGAAAGCACAGCATGTAGCCAAGCGACTGTCTCTTTGTTCAAGCATGAGCAAGCAAGGCATGTATTTTGCTGAAACTCATTTCATGGCCAAATCTTCAAATAAAATTCACTGACAGGAACTCCACAAGACCCCGGTCAACTCCACAAGTTCATCAGTAGTCTGATGGTGGTCTTCCAAGATGGCTTGATGAATTCTTACCACATTTTCTGCATTCAGCTGGTCAAAGGATACCCGGAACAAGGCTGATCATCAATCAACATTTCACCTCATTTAAAATGAGAAAACAGTTCATAAATTTGTGTTTTACTCCAAGCAGCTTCTTTGTAAGCAGTCTGTAGCATAACAATCATCTCTGCCATATTTTTCCCCAATAGGAAACAAAATTTTACTGCCATACACTGTTCATGTAAATCACCCATCATGAAATGGGCAAATGTGTTGAAAGAGTCTCCAAAAAACTTAATTGAAGCCAAACACAGCCTCTCACAACAACACCAGCTGGTACACTGATCCAGATGGGTTCCTAGAGCACTCACCTAGTGGAGAAAGCCTGTACTACAAGGGTCCCACCCCTCAGAAGATAATTCCGGTTTTTGGGGTGTCCACCCTCGTATACCCAAGATAACTGAAAACGTATGTTCACACAAAAACTTATCTCTGAATGTTCACAGAAACATTATTCATAATAACCATAAAGTAGAAACAACCCAAATGTCCATCAGCTGATAAATAGATAAACAAAATGCAGTATATCTTTGCAATGGAATTATTACTCACCTATAAAAACGAATAAAGGCAGAGCACAGAGAGTTTTTAGAACAGTAGAAATACTCTGTATGATATTATAATGATGAATATACAGGGTAGGCAAAAGTCAGTTTATACCTGTGAGTGCGTGAAACAACAGAGTTTATTCTTGTCTTATGATTTATTAACTGTTGTACTGTTTTCCATATGAACAACTATAAACCTACTTTTGTCCCACCCTCTAGGTCAGTAACATTTGTCCAAATCCATGGAATGCACAACACCAAGAGTAAACCCTAAGGTAAACCATATACTTTGGGTGATAATGATGTGTCAATGTAGGTTCGTCCTTGGTTAAAAATGATAACGGGGGAGGCTATGCATGTGTGGGGACAGTGAGTATATGGGAGATCTCTGCGCCTTCCTCTCAATTTTGTTATAAACCTACAGCTGCTCTACAAAAATAAAGTATTTTGCTAAGAAAAAGGAATGAATGACTTGTCCTGTAACACAGATGCCCTTGAAAACACTGATATGTAGAAGCAGTCATTCAAAAAAGACCAATGGAATCGTTTTATGATTCCATTTATAGCAAACGTCCACAACAGGCGAACCCTTATAGTCGGAGAGTAGGTTAATGGTAGGGAGAACTCTGCTACGAGGTATGGGGTATCATTTTGAGGTGATGGAAATGCTCTGGAATGAGGCAGTGGTGATGGCTGCATAGCAATGAATTTGCCAAGAACCACTGAAGTGCACACTCTAAAATGGTGATGTTTATGTACATGAATTGTATTTTAAAAACTGCAAAATTTAAAATAATGAGTATTTATCAAACTCACTGTTTGTGTGGGTCATGAACTCAGGAACCGCTGAGCTGGGTGGTTCTGGCCCAGAGTGTCTCCTGAGGCTTTAGCTGAGATGTCACCAGGACTGCAGTCATCAGAATCAACTGCAGCTGCATGATCTGGTTCCAAGGAAGTACAGTCATCCGGTTAGCAGGTCACAGCTGGCAGCATGTGGGAGGCCTCAGTTTCCTCCTACATGGACTTCTCCGGGAGCTGCTGGACTTGCTCTTATGACTTGGTGGATGATTTCTAGAATGAGACAGGGACAAATGTTGCTACCTCAAGCAAATGGCAAAAAGGTTTCAGAAAGCTTGTGTCTCCTGTAGGTTGAAGATCATAGGAACTAATGTCTCACTCACACAAGTGAAGTCTAGAGGCTGGGATTGGAACTGTCCCTAGCAGAAGGGACAATAAAATGACAGCCTTAGATGTAAACTGAACTGCCAGCAAATGCAGAAAAACCTGTGTTTCTTGTGAATAAATATGGACCCCAAGAAAGACAGTGAACTGCAACTGTCACAAAAGGAAAAAGAGCCAAGTAGGCCACCCAGGGGGGCAGAAGGACCCAAATACAGGGGTAGGTCACAAAAGGCCTAAGGACTGGGCAGCAGCGGGTGTGGGGTGGTTCTAAATAACTATTCAGAGGAGAGATACTGGATGAGGCAGGCCGGTACTTCTGAGGTCCCTCAAGGAATCTGCAAATGTCCCCACAGCAGTGTCAGACAGGGATTTCCTCCAAACTGCAGAGTCCCAGGCCATATTGCAACTTTGCCAAAGGTGTGAGGGTGTGCCCTTCTCCCCCAATCCTCACATTCTCTTGGCCCCCATTATAGATTAGAAACAGTGTATGGTCTGGAAGGCATTCAGTAAATACTTCTGAATAAATTACAGTTTGTCTTTCCATATATGAGGACATTCTTCACAAGCTGTTATTTATCTGTAAAATATTTTATATAAACAATGTGTAACAACAGAAAGAAAAGCAACCCATTTATGGGTTTGTAACAACCCATTATAAAACAGGCAAGAGATTTGAATAAACATTTCTCCAAAGAAAATATACAAGTGACCATGCATATAATTTCTTTGGCATCACTCCATTTCCTATACTTGCTCTTAACATCCCCCTGCCTATTCTGTAACTACCTATTTGTACTTCTTAAGCCCTTCACTTTTCCCCCATTCCCCTAGACACGCCTCCCACTGGCCACCATCCCAATGTTCTCCCCATCTATATAGGATTCTGTTTCTGTTCTATTTTTTTGCTTAGTTTGTTTTTTAGATTCAATCGTTGATAGTCAAAATTTATTGTCACTATAAGATCTTATTTATTTATTTTTAGAGACAGAGGGAGGGAGGGAGGGAGGAAGGGAGACAAACATCCATGTGTGAAAGAAACATCTAACTGTTGCTTCTTTCATGCCACCAACTGGGGACCTGGCTGGCAACTTAGGCATATGCCCTGACCAGGAATCAAACCAGCGAACTTTTGGTTCACAGGCCAGCATTCAAACCACTGAGTCACACCAGCAAGGAAAATTTATTGCACTTTAAAAAGTTTATAGTTTTGATCTTCTTATTTTTCTTAAATACTTCTATCTTATTTTTCTTAGCTAAGTCCCTTTAACATTTCATATAATAATGCTTTGGTGATGATAAACTCCTTAAACTTGACCTTGTCTGAGAAGCACTTTATCTGCCCTTCCATTCTAAATGATAGCTTTGCTGGATAGAGTCTTCTAGGTTGTAGGTCCTTGCTTTTCATCACTTTGAATACTTCTTGTCAATCCCTTCTAACCTGCAAAGTTTCTTTTGAGAAATCAGCCAACAGTCTTATGGGAACTCCTTTGTAGGTAATTACCTGCTTTTCTCTTGCTCCTTTTAAGAGTCTCTCTTTATCTTTAACCTTTGGCATTTTAATTATAATGTGTCTTGGATGGATTCAAGGTGTGGTCCTCTTTGCATCCATCTTGTTTGCATATCTGCTTCCTGGACTTGTATGTCTATTTCCTTCACCAAATCAGGGAAGTTTTCTTTTATTATTTTTTAAAGATTTTATTTGTTTATTTTTAGAAAGAAGGGAAGGGAAGGAGAAAGAGAGGGAGAGAAACATCAATGTGTGGATGCATCTTGCGTGCCCCATATTGGGGACCTGGCCCACAACCCAGGTATGTGCCCTGACTGGGGATCGAACCAGTGACCCTTTGGTTTGCAGGCCAGAAATCAATCCACTAAGCTACACCAGCCAGGGCTCTTTTATTATTTTTTGAAATAGGTTTCAAATTTCTTGCTTTTTTTCTTCTCCTTCTCCCACCCCTATGATGCAAATGTGGGGCCTCTTGAAGTCGGCCCAGAGGCTGCTTCTATTACCTTCATTTTTTTGGATTCCTTTTTCATGTTGTCGTTCTGATTGATTTGTTTGCTTGTTTTTTTGCTTCCTTTTGTTCCAAATCATTGATTTGATTATTTTCTTCATCTACTCTGCTGTTGTTTCACTATAAATTGTTCTTTATTTCAACTAGTGTAACCTTCATTTCTGACTGGATCTTTTTTTATGCAGCTGAGGCCCTCACTAAGTTCCTTGAGCATCCTTATAACCAGTGTTTTGAACTCTGCCTCTGATATATTGCTTATCTCCCTTTCATTTAGCTTTTTTTCTGGAGTTATGATCAGTTCTTTCATTTGGGCCATGTTTCTTTGTCTCCTCATTTGGCAGCCTCCCTGCGTTTGTTTCCATGTGTTAGGTAGAGCTGCTTTGACTCCGTGTCTTGGTAATGTGGCCTAATGTAGTAAGTGTCCTGAAGGGTCCAGTGGTGCAGCCTCCCTATAGCCCAAGCTGGGTAATCAAGGTGCACCCTTTGTGTGGGCTGAGTACACCCTCCTCTTATAGTTGGGCCTTGGTTGCTGTTGGCAAATCAATGGGAGGGATTTACCCATGCCAGTCAGCTGCAAACACTGGCTATGACCACTGACTACCAACCTCTGCCCTCTGTGAAAGATTACTGTGCAGGGGCAGGGTGGTGGTGCTCCAACATGATGTGTAGCTGTCCACTGGCTGTGTTGGCCTGGGGTTTCCCGGTGGTGCAGCCAAGGTCAGCCCCCACCTGTGTTTTTCTGGGGGCACCTTGCCTGAGCTGTAAAGCAATCTGAGATGGCTTCTAATTGTGCCAGGCTTGGAGATTCCCAGACAAAGCCAAGCTGTGAATCTAGGCTAGCTACTGCTAGTGCCAGGCCTGGGGCTCACTGAGGCCAGCTGTTGCTTGTCTGAAAGGATTTAGGAAGTTGTGAAGCATCAGGCAAGGCCAACCATTCATATGGAAAACCAGCTTGGGTAGGCCCACAAGTTGGGTGGGGCAGAGTCTCTGGGGATCTCCAAGGCAGGTCTAACAATGTTAGCCAGGTTAATGGAGTTTCAGATATGGCACCAGCTTGCCAGCTCTGTGGGGTGAGGGTTTGGAAAAGGGCCAATGGCCTCCACTGGCCTCGATGCCAGGCACTTCAGTTTTTCCCTGTATACCACTGATGCCTTTCAAGCTGCTCCCTGGTGCTATAGCTCAGAGGGAGTGAGTCTGAGTAGGCGAGTCTATGTGTGAGTTCTATAAGAGGAACTGCTTGAGGCTCCAGTACTTTCTTCACTGACTCAATCTCTGCTGGTTTTTGCAGCCAGAAGTTGTGGGGACTTATCTTCCTGGCACTGAAACTCTGGGCTGGGGAGCCTGTTGTGGGGCTGGGACTCCTCACTCCCAAGACATCCTTCCCAAATTTTTATCCATTACATGTGGGTGAGGGACCCGCTCATGCTGTGTCTATACTCCTCCCACCAGTCTGGATGGGTGTGGTTTCTTTAATTCCATAGTGGTGAGACTTCCATTCAACTCGATTTTGTAGTTGCCAGACTTCCATTCAACTTGATTTCTGCCGGTTGTGAGTGCTGGTTGTTCTATATTTTAGTTGTAATTTTGATGTGGTTGTGGGAAGAGGCAAGCCATGTCTGCCTATGCCACCATCTTGACTGGAAGTCCGCAATCTCATTTTCAAATATGATGCTTGGGATTTAAAATTAGTATATTTGAGAATTTTGCCATTCTTCATTCAAGTATTACTAAGATGAGTAATTAGTAATAAAAGTAAATGAATTTAAAAATATATGCAAGTGGCCAAAAAGTGTATGAAAAATGCTCAACATTAGGCATTTGGTACATGCCAATCAAAACCACAATGAGCCCTGGCTGGTGTAGCTCAGTGGATTGAGCGTGGGCCTGAGAACCAAAGGACTGCAGTTCGATTCCCAGTCAGGGCACATGCCTGGGCTGCAGGCCAGTTCCCAGCAGGGGACACACAAGAGGCAACCATACATTGATATTTCTCTCCCTAATCCTTCCCCTCTAAAGATAAACAAATTTAAAAAAATCTTTTAAAAAAAAAGTCATGCTTTGATAGTTTAACCAAAACCTCTTTTAAAAAAAAAACACAATGAGATACCACCTCACACCCACAAGGATGACTATAACTCCCAAACAATAGACAATAACAAGCTCTGAAGAGGATATAGAGAAATTTGACCCTTCATACATTGCTGGTGTAACTAAAATGGTATAGCTCATGTGGATAACACTTTGGCAGGTCTTCAAAAAGTTAAAGAGTTACCATACTGCCTAGAAATTTCAGTCTTAGATACATACCCAAGGGACCTAAAAAATGTGTGTTCACATAAAAACTTGTACATGATTGTTCATAGCATCATTAATCATAAGTCTAAAAGTATAAACAACCTGAATATCCATCAAATTATAAATGAGTAAACAAAAATTGGTATATCCTTTCAGTGGAATATTATTAAGCCATAAAAATGGATGGAGTACCAATACATATTACAACATGGATGAACCTTAAAACTATTAAGCTTAAGTGAAAGAAGCCAGAGACAAAAGGATAAATATTGTATGATTCTGCTTATATAAGGTATCTACAGTAGTCAAATTCAGAGACAAAAAGTACAATGGTGATTTCCAGGGGCTGGAGGTGGGGGGGGGCAGAATGGGAAATTATTGTTTAGTGGGTAGAGTTTCAGTGTGGGAAGATGAAAAATTCTAGGGAAGGATGATGGTAACAAGTGCACAATAATGTGAAGGTACTTAATGCCACTTAACTATACACTTAAAAATGGTTATAATATACCCTGGCTGGTGTGGCTCAGTGGATGAGCATTGCACTGTGAAGCAAAGGATCGCTGGTTCAATTCCCAGTCAGGGCACCTGCCTGGGTTGCAGGCCAGGTCCCCAGTAGGGGGCGTGCAAGAGGTAACCACACATTGATGTTTCTCTCCATCTCTTTTCTCCTTCCCCTCCCCTCTCTCTCAAAATAAATAAATAAAATCATTTTAAAAAATGGTTATAATATTAAGTATTATGGTATGCATATTTTACCACAATAAAAAAAATGAAATACTAGTACATGCTACAACATAAATGAAACTGGAAAACATTATAGTTAAGTGAAAGAAGCCAGACACAATAGGCACATATTGTATAATTCCATTTATATGAAGTGTCCAGAATAGGCAAATCTATCGAGACAAGAAGCAAATTAGTTTTTTTCCAGGGGCTAGGGGAAAGGGAGGAATTAACTGCTAACTAGCATGAGGCTTCTTTTTTGGAGGTGATGGGAAAATTCTGTGGTAAGCACAAAGCAGAACAATGTGACTATACTAACCACCACGGAATACTACATTTTGAAATGATAAATTGTACATTTTGTGAATTTTATCTTAAAAATGTTTGGACAAGTCTTTCCCCAGAATGAGTAATCTATGTGCCAGACAGCAGAAACAATCCTTTTTATGATTTGGCCTCAGAAGTCACAAAGCATTCCTCCTGTCACATGCATTAGAAGTAAGTCACGAAGCCTGGCCCACATTCCAAGTTAGGATTACCCTTCTATAATGAAACTCTTATCATTTCAGTTTCACAACATGGGGAGGGTATTAACATCCCCTATCTGCAGATAAAACTCAGGCTCAGAGGTTAAATACCCTTCCCAAGGCCCCAAGGACAAGAAGTGAGAGAACTCAGACTGGAACCTGGAAACAGCTGGCTCTACAGCCTGTGCTCTTAACCTCCATCGGCAGTGGTTTTTCACCAGACACATCATTTGTGCCACAATAGACACTTGGGACTCCCCCCTCAAAAGACCTCTTAGGTCATTTCTGGGCCTTGGTCTACACACTTGAGTGTTTTTAGGGTCCCCCATTGATTCTCAGGTGCATTCTATTATAGAACCACCCCTCTGTGCCTGACAGTTTTATATTATTAATATGGGCAACTGACTCCATTAAGATGGTGAGTGCCTTGGGGGCAGGGCCCCTGCCCAAGCTTCCTTATGACAACACAGAAGGCAGGCACTCAGGAAACATCATTGGATAGTAGGATTCCGAGCAACCTCCCACTTAGAATGTCAGCTGCCAAAAGGCTCTGGTGGAACTGAGGGGCACACAGTTGGTGCCTGGGAGCTGGCCTATCTGGTCACTCTCCAGTGGGCAGGAGGTTCACTGGGGCCCACTTGGTGGGTAACCCCGGCTGCCAACTGGGGCACCTCAGCTCAGCCTAGCAGAGGTTAGGAAATATCGCTCTCCCCAAGCTTCCTCTCCCAGTTCCCAAACTTAGAGGCCCAGCACAGGGCCTAGAGTTCGCTGAGACTTGGTGGCTGTTTGCACGACAGTCAATCAGTCAACATGGATCACCGAAACCGACATCGTAGCATAGGCCTGAGCCGAATCCCTGGGACTCAGTCCCGCACCACCAGTGCCCCACTTGCCTTCCATGTGGAACAGGAGGCCAGAGGACAAGATTCAGAGCAGCGAGAGATCCCTCGTCAGAGGACTGCTGCTACCTATGCGTCCCTGGAAAGTGAAGAATTGGCAGACAGTGTTATGGGTAAGGACAAGCTCTCCCTTTCTCAGCAAAAGGGAGGTGGCTTCATATTTTTCTTTCTAGCCCACAGGAAACATGGGTCAGGAAACACAAAGCAAAACTTATAATGGGCAGGACTGGGGTAAGGGATGAGGTAGGAAAGGACAGGTTCCCCATCTGCCTCAAAGGGTTGTTACATTACAAAGGATATAATATGTGAAAGCAACTTGAAATTGACATGGGCTGTTGGGAATATTAGGTGTTATTTACAAAATCGAGTACTTACAATACCAAATGCCATGTGCCAGGAGCCTTGGGAAACAGAGATAAATTCTACCTGGATTTCGTCCCCAGAGAGTTGAGAAACTAACACAGAAAAGTCAAACTGGTAGGATAGCTTCTGTGGGATTCAGAAAGATGACAGAGCTCACAAGAAGAAGGGTTCCTGGGGACAAAGGCTGCCAACAGGTTCCTCTGTTTCTGGTGTGTGCTGTGTCTCTCTCACCCCAGTCCTCACCTGCCACCATAACAAATGGGTGACTGTTGGGGTAATTGTCAGAAGGTGGAACTCTGATGGAGAAAAAGGGTTTTCTGGGAACCCTTGATTTTTTAGAATCAAGTCTTGATTTAAAAAAAATAAGACATACATTGAGGCAGACAGTCTTATGTCACCAAACTGTGACTTCCCCACTGGAAAAGAATAAACAGTGTTGAAATATTGCTTTTCAGGTTAGACCTTTCTTCTCCAAGTTTACCCAGAACTTAAAAAGGCTATGGCCGGAGAGGGGAGTCAGGGCACTGCTCACCCAGGTCACCGCAAGGAAAAGCAGAATACATGTCAAACATAAACCATTCAGAGGCAGAAGGGTTAATTTCAGCTTTGAGAGGAGGCAGCATGGTGTGCTGCTGTGAGACTTTTGGGGAGCGGTGGAGTGGAAGGATAAGGAGTGTAAAACACGGCTGAGCGTGTAAGACCGCTTACCTGTAATGGCGGCAGGCCAGTCACCTGTAATGGCGGCAGACCAGTCACGTGTAATGGCGGCAGGCCAGTCGTGCGTAATGGCGGCAGGCCAGTCACCTGTAATGGCGGCAGACTGTTCTACTATAATGGCGGCAGGCCCGCCATGGTAAAGGCAAGAGGCCAGTCTCCAATGAAGCTTTCTGGAAGACATGGGCCTAGAAGGATGAGCAGGGCCTAAAAACAATGCTGAGAATAGACGGGTGGAAGGGCAGGAGAGTGGGAAACTAGTCGCACTCGAGGCCGGTTTTCCGCAAGTTGGGCTTCGCCAGGGCGCATGCGCAAACATCGGCGCGGGGGTGGGGGCGGGGGGGCGGAGGTGCAGGGCATGTAATGGGGAGAACTAAGACAAGGAGTAAGTTTGAGAAGGACAGGTTTCCTATCGGCCTCAAAGGGTTGTTGCGGGAGTAAGGAAAACAATTTGACAATAACCTGAAACTGAGACAGGCTGTCGGGAATATTGGTGTTACTTACAGAAGCAAGTGCTTACAATAGCAAATGCCACGTGCTACGTGCCTTGGGAAAACAAAGATAAATTCGACTTCAATTTCGATCCCAGGGAGCTGACAGTGTGATAGATTTCTGTGGGTTTCAGAAAGAAGACAAAAAGATAGAAGGGATCCTAGATCCTCTTGTGATGGGATAATTGTCAGAAAATGGAACAACAATGTGCTGGGACAAAGTCTGGTCTGGGAACTTTTCAAGTCTAGCTTTTTTTAAAAGACACCTTGGGACAGGCTTAAGTCACCTAAATGCCTGTTTGTCCTTTCCTGCTGGAGAATAAATGGTTAGATTTTCTTCAAGTTTTGCAGGGCTTAAAGGTCTGTAAATGGGGTGGTAATGGTACTGTTCACACAGATCACTTAAAGGAAGAAACTGCTAGAAGTATAGATGCAAGCAGTTCAAAGGCAGATAGGTTAGTTTGACCTTGTTAAGGGGGGTGGTGTGCGGTGTCGTGGGTTTGTTGAAGATACTAGCGTGGAAACAGTGCACAGGACAGGAGCTTCGGAGGCCCAGCCAGCCTTCTCATAGTTGGGCGGAACGCCAGCCTTGGCCCGCCCTAAGGCGCAGGCGCAAAAGCCGGCCTGGGGCGAGCAGGCCACGTGGCGGGGCTAGGAGTGGGGGTGGTCGAGGGAACCCGGAGAGCAGGGGGGGCGGGGAGCGGGAGGGCGGAGCAGGTCTCGCGAGGCCGTGCCCGAACTCGCGGGGTGTCCGGCGCGCGATTGTAGCTGCCTGTCGGCGGGAGAAGTAGCGCGCGCGCCGAGGGACGTTTGTCTGCACTCGCGTGGCCATGGAGGCGCCGCAGGCACTGCCAGCCGCGACGACTCCAGCCCCCAGCCGGAGCCGAAGGCTGCTGCTGCTGCCACTACTGCTGTTCCTGCTGCCAACCCGTACTCTGCGGGCCTGGGAGGCAGAGGAGAGGCCCCGAACCCGCGAAGAGGAGTGCCACTTCTATGCGGGGGGACAAGTGTACCCGGGGGAGGCGTCCCGAGTTTCAGTCGCCGACCACTCCCTGCATCTCAGCAAAGCCAAGAGTAGGTGGCTCCCCGTCAAGAGGGTTTGACCCGTGGCAGAATGAGGCGGGAAGTGGGGAGGGCCGGGAGACACGTGGGCCTTCCCAAAGGTCCACCCGGGAGTCTGGCTTGGGCGGCGCCCCCTGCGCTGCCTCCCGTCCCTGGGCGGACCTGGCTTTTTGGGGCGGGGAAGGGTCCAGCTGTGAGTAAGGGATGGTTTCCGCTGATCAGATTTTGGAAATAGTGGTTACCCCAAAAGCCGCAGAAAAAGGAAAGAGGGTGGCCCTGATCTCGGACTTGCAGGCATCGGAGGATGTTGTGCAAACTGAAAGGCTTCCTCAAACAACACAAAGTGGTTGCTGCACATCGCGTCTGTTTCCAAGTACTATTTGAGGGAAGAATACCTTAAGTCGAATAATGATTCATAGGAAGTTTGATTAAACAGAAAAGTGGCAAAACAAATGCTCAGGAAAGCAAACATTTCATCTTTCTTTTTTCATCTTATAAAGACGACTATTAAAAGCCTTTCCCCAAAACTTACATAATTAACAGGTATTTTTTTGTGTGTCTCTTAGAAATGAAGAACTGATTACATGGTGTACTTTGGAGGTTCTTTCTAGGGAAAGGAGGCAAAAGGAGGTTGGAGGTGATATATTTTGGTTGATGATAAACCTCATGGCAAATTTGGGTCCTGCCAGTTCGGCTTTTCATTGTTTGCATTTCTGTCCAGTGTACACAGCTAATGGCCAGGTTCAGGAGGGACACGTCAGACTGAGATACTGAGAAAGTTGTGGCCTGCTGCATCTAGATATTAAGATTAGCCAAAAAGAAAGTGACAGGTATTAAAGGATAAAGATGGTCCCTTGCTTGCTTTTAAGTACCCTGCGTTCCCTATAGATCACATGGCATTCAGAAGATGTGTATTTGGCTTTTGTGGCTCAGTTGCCGTATGTTCTGTGCCCATATGCAGTGAAAAACACTTCATAATTATGAATCCTTAGTGTTCAGTAGGATGTTGTTATGACTTAGGATGGAGTGGAAGTAATAAATGAGAAAAATTGTTTTGCCTTAAACATTTGCAGTTCTTTCCTGCTGAAAGTTAACTACTTTTGGACTTTGGTTTTTCAAAAGCCAGTCTTGCACTTTTAAAATCACAGTATTTCAAAGTGCCATTGGTGTTACTTGCCTCAGAAGATATTTTGAAATATGTCAGCCAGTGAAGTGTTTATTGGCATTACATATATTTCTCATAAGAAACAAGTCCCAACCACCTCTGCTCATAAAAGAAAAAAAAAAAAGTAGTAATAGATTTCTCTTTGCCAGAAAACTTTTTCAAATTTTAGGTATTTGCTACATCTCTGTCACATGTAGGCTTATATAGAATTAAAGATACCAGGACTTTTATTCATAAAGTGGAATACTAATACTATAGAGCCATTAAGCTCATACTTTCAAATAATTTTTGGTAACATAAAAAGTGTTCATGATTACTATTGCTTCTTTTTTTAAAGGGGTGCAACATGAACCAAATTTGTCTTTAAAACAAGACTGGAAGGAAAGACCAAAATGTCAACAGTAGTCAATGGAGTTATGAGAAGAAGAAGTTTAAATATTATTCTTTATACTGCTTTGCATTTGTCAGAATCTTTGTTATATGACTTATATTCAAGATTTTAATAGACACAAGGGGTTGCTTTGGGAATTCCATTTATAGATCTTAGCAAAATAACTGGATTCTTTTTGCTCAATAAGTAGATAACTGTTTTTTTCTTTGAACTAACACTGCAATTCTTAAATTGAGAACCCAGAATTTTTTAACTAATAATTTTGACAAAATTTCTCAGATGGTTTTCCCAGTATGCTGAGATCATTAAAGAGTGTCATTGTAATACATCATTATAAGTCTAACCACAAATCTATTTAATGTATCCCATTAATCTATACCCTTGAATAGTATTTTCAGTAATGTATCTATATATAAAGCATATATAGTTCAGTACCCTTCTACTATCTAATTGTCCCTCCTGGCCTTTTCCTAATCAGATAAGGATATTTATATGAGGTACACTGCTGACTCAAGATGAATAATCAAATGTTATATATTAACTTCACAGAAATTTATCTTAAGTTTGTGTCTCTTTTCAGAGTAACTATAAAACTGCTGGCTGTTATAAACCTTACTTTCTAGGAACCATAGTCAAACTTGGAAGCACACATTGACTTTAATATACGTAATGGTTCTGAAAGTTTAAGTGCTGTCTGAATGTAACAGAAGATCAAGGTATATTATTATCAAAGCATGTTGGATAGAATTACCACATGCCTTACAAGAGAGCAGCACCAACTATTCAATTTCCATCAGGTCACTTGAAACCTGTTCAGGGGGGTCTCTTCTTTGAAAGCCCTCTAGGAAAGTAATGCACTAGTCTGGGATTTTACACTTCTGGCCTGATGTGTTTGCGGATTTCCCCCTCCTTGAGTGTGGCAGCAGGTCCTCCACGAGTATTAGGAAACTAGACATGTTTAAATTAGTACATCTGAAAGACTGCCATCAGGGAAAGGAACCTCTGCTTATTTGACATGTAGGAACTTGTTCGACTTGGAGGGGCTATAGTGAAGTATCCAGTAGAGTTAAGTGCGGGGATGGAATGTGGGGGCGGGGCTGTGAGCATGAATAGAAAGTATGGTCACTAACCTCCCACTAAAATTGAGCATTTCTTTCTGTCACAACATCAGCAGCAAAGCACATTAGCTTCAGCAGTACTTGCACATACCTTTTGCCAGTAGACCCACAGATATTTTCATGCTACCTTGCAGTTGTTGGTTGTTGTGGGTATCCTGAAACATCATTTACACTCTTCACTATTTGGGTAGTTATTAGATCATTGCTAGACCCTGCATTTTTAAAGTGTTAATAAAAGGGTACATGTATTACTACATCACCAGTATGGCTCTTTTGTATTTGATCATTGCATTTTGATATAATCACTTCCCTTTGTAATTCTATATATTCCATTTTATACATTCAGTTGCACTATTCTAGGAATTCTGTAAGCTTCAACAGACTGCTAAAGAGATCCAAAGGTTGTGAAGCGCGATTTTCAGTGATTTCCTAAAGCTGTCCTTCCTTCTGTGCTCCCACTGGCTTCCTCAGTGTTAACAAAACATCCTCTATTTTTCTTCCTTAGTTTCCAAGCCAGCACCTTATTGGGAAGGAACAGCTGTGATAAACGGAGAATTTAAGGAGCTCAAGTTAACTGATTATCGTGGAAAATACCTGGTTTTTTTCTTCTACCCACTTGATTTGTAAGTAATAATGTACATAGCAGCTAGTAAAAACCTCAGTTATTACTGATCATTAATCAAGAACATCAGTGGCTAGAGGGGGGTTGGGAGGGGGATAATGGTAGAAAGAGGGGAAGAGACTAGTGAAAGAACATGTATGAATGACCCACAGACATGGACAACAGTGGGGGGATTCACTGTGGGAGAGGGAGGTAGACTGGGTGGAGGAGGGCAAAGGGGGGAAAATTGGGACAACTGTAATAAAACAACAATAATAAAAAGAACATCAAATAGGAATATTTTATTTAGCTCCTGGTTCTCAAAAGGCAAACATCTGATGAAGAATTTTTCCAAGTAACATCTACCATGTATTTCAGAATCATAACCCACTGATCCCAGTTCTTTACACTCACATTGTGTTATCACATAATCATTAGAGAAAAAATACAATTATATTCATTAAGGTACACCCGCTAAGTCAAGAAAATGGACTGACATTGTATTAGAAAGCATTTAATAGCAATACTTATGCCACAAAGCTATTGAATGTGTCCTTGTTAAATAGAAAATTAATAAGCCCTTTTCTCTGGTGGTGCCACTTAACTATGGTTTTACTATTTTTATTCTTTGCTGCACCACACCCGTTGTTCTGTGACGCAAACATTTGCCTGAAAAGATTGCGTGTGGCTAATGAATAATGCCTACTGATATAAATTATGGTTATCGTGGGAGCGTTTTCTCTTTAACTCTGTGACCGTGAGCACTTCTGTAGATAGTCAGAAAGTTGACTCAAAGGAAAGACTCTTGCAGCATTAGTCACATTGAGAGTTTAATTTTATTTCGGGTGTTTTTCAAATTCCATGAAAGCAAAGTGGTTACTAAAAAGAGCCAACTTTTATCTTTTTTCTACTTGAATGTATTCTTTGGTTACAAAACTAAGTAGAAGTTTCTTTTGTCTTTGTCACTGTATATTAAAGTCCTTTTTCTGTTAGGACTCATGTTGAACTATGTAAATACATTTTAAACTTGCAGGGAGGATATACTTCCACTCATCTCTATAAGTTGTCTGTAGGCCAGTAGTCATCAAATTTTTTCTGTGCAGGACTAGATAGTAAATATTTTAGTCTCAGCATTGTGGCAATCTTTTTTCCAAGTACTTAACTTGAGCAGCATAGCACATACACAATGCACAAACGAACAAGTGTTGTGGTCCATTGCACATTCATTTACAAAAAGTCAGATAGACTAGATTTGACTTGTGGCTTGTAGTTCGCTGACCCTTAGTGTATCCAAACAGGAAGAACTCTGATAAAAATTAGTCTTGAATCTCCCTAATAATTTTTTAAAGCAGCTTGACTAGCTAAAATGTAGAATATACTTTAATTTCCAATAGAAACCAGAAGTTGAGATTTTAACACATAAAAATCTTCTAAGTTCATGTTGTTATTAAAACCAAAAAGTTAAAACATATGTAAAATATATATATAACACTAAACCTGAATTTTGGAATTAGTCTAACATAGCAGACAAATATGCTCTGTTTCTCCAGTGTTGTTTAAAACTCCATAATGAATGAGACAGGTAATTATGCATAATGTTAGCAATGACCTCCTGGGGTAAGGGGCTAAGATAGCGTCTTTCTGTTCCGTGTAATGCAGACTGGCTAGAGGAGAAGGAATTCTCAGGCATTTGCCACACACAGTCTACAAGGATGAAAGTCACAAACGTAACCCTTCAGTTTTCTGCCAGACCTTTCTCTCTCTCCACTAAGTCTAGACAGCATTTCCTGGGATAATAGGAAGAAGGGCTGACCATTCCTACTTTTTGCAAAATATTAAAAATACATATTATAGCCCAGGTTCCAGGGACATAATGTAGATTAGGACTTTCAGCTTGTGTATGACAGCCTTCACCTGAACAAATGAAACATTTGAAAAGCCTAGGGCGATGGTAGGAACTTGTCCCCAAAATGTACATTTCTCAAACTTTCTCGACCATGACGCACAATAGGAGATAAATTTTTCATTGCTGCCCAATACACTTCCACATACACACAGGGTAACAATCCGTCTGTATGCATCAATACAGCCATGCTATACTGAAATCCTGAAAAACTTCCATACCAGCCCATAAGTAGCCACTTTCTCAACCCCCTCCCCACAATGCTCCTCCCCCTCCCCACAATGCTCCTCCCCCTGGTCCTTTTCCAAAACCTCCAGCTCTGAAGGCAACTTTGAGTTAAGGTTGCTAAATATTTTTAGTATCACTCCTGAACACACATATAGGGCCCAGCAGAAGTAATGCCTGCTTGATTGTGGTTGGTAGGGCACGTGAATGTCTCACACGAGATGGACAGCAATTTGAACATTTCACCTAAAACGTCATATGGTGTGCTTGGGTGTGCTATCGTTATGTTACAGAATTACATGCTTGTGATTTTGTAATAAAAACAGTGTTATTTGTGCTGGACCATGTATGCAACTTCTATATGCATGTTTCATAACTTACGTGTCCTACGAATGATGTATTCTCATATTTTCTATTTCACTGTTTTAAAATGCTGATTGGAACTCAGTAAATTGGCCTAAGTAATTCCTACCACATTTTTAAAAGTACTACCCTAAGGTAATATTCTCTGAACATGCCCTTCTGACAGCAGGACCTTATCAAGAAAGGGAGGAGGAGAGGAGGGAATTTCCTCATCTCCAAAACAGAGATGGATGCATCTAGCTCATAAGAATAGTAGAAGAATGTGACAATGTCACGATGGAAGATTTGTATAGATCCTTTGAACACTGTAAAGCATATTAGACTACTCAATCTTGAGAAGGTTCATATATAAAATTGTTCTTAATGTACTTTTTTATATGCTAAATGTGTTTATAACAACTAAGTCATTTACAACGTATATGCGTATTTTGAGAATACTGAGTGTACTTTTTTTACTTTCAGCACTTTTGTGTGTCCAACTGAAATTATCGCCTTTGGTGATAGAATTGAAGAATTCACATCTATAAACACCGAAGTGGTGGCATGCTCTGTCGATTCACAGTTTACCCATTTGGCCTGGTCAGTATCTCTCTCATTCGTAGTGGGGGAAATGGGTATACTTTTAAATTATGGGCAGACAACTCTTAACAAGACAGGAATAGAGTTATCAGAAAATTCAGGAGTAGATTTGTCTGAGAACTGCTGGTTCAATGAAATTACATAAAAATGCTTAAGGATTTTATAGGACATTTCAGAATTGGGGGGAAAGTTCAATGCAAAAGATGTAATATCCATAGCCCAAACTATCGAATTGTATGATTCCTTTATTGTGACAAATTTTGGGTAACCTTAATCTGGAGGGGAAAAAAATCTTTAAAATACCATTTCTCTGTTATGCAGTTGACTGGTATTAAGCTAAACTCAAAATAGCTTTTACAATCACTTTTAAAGAACCAATGGTTTTAAAATTAATTTTAGAAATAATTTTTTATTGTTTCACCTAATCAAATGCAAAGAATTGCAAGTTAAAATGACAAGAGGTGCTATTTTTTCCTGATTGGCCAAAATTTCAAACATTAAAAACTTTCATGCAGTGATCACAAAGGTGGGAAGAAATGGCACTCACATACACACATTCAGCATTTCTGGAGAGTAATTAGGCAACATGTCTTAGAACTTTAAATGTGTGTGTTAATGTGAGGTTTTTAATCGCATCCACAATTTTGTGTGCAAAATTTTATGCATGATAAAGACTATCCAAAATTATATTGGTTTTAAAACAATATTCGCTTCATTAAAGTAACAAATTCAAAATAAGTTTTTCTCCATTTACAATTATACGTATAGACATAAATACATGTGCATGCATATGAAACTAAACTTAATTGGTTCAGGAGCTACAATTTTAATTTACATTCCCTTAAGTAATTAATTCTCTTAAGTATTTTAAAATGCTGTCATATATTTTATTTGATTTCCTTTAAGTGCCTCAATTTTCAGACACACCCACCCTAAGAACTTAATTCCTGCAAATCTAATAAACAGATATACTATGTCTTAAGTCCTTTTAAAGTCTTCCTTTACTATTTCTAAACTGAACAAAATTTCAACCTACACATTTTAAATTGGAATCACAAAGTAAATTTTATTCTAATATGTCAAATTCACTTAAACATTATAATTAAATATGCAAATATGTACTGATTATTTCTCAATATAAAAATGTTAAAACCATGGGTTTAATCTATAACTTCTATAGTAATTCTAAATCACCATGGGATTAAAACACAAATCCCCTAAGGGAAAAAGTTTATGTCATCACAAATAATTTGGGGTGACTGCCCCAAGGAATTTTTGGGATGCATTCTCAGCTAGGTGGGTTTCGTATCAACCGGAGATTTCTCCATGGGCGTCAGAACTCGGTTGCGGACATTCCCTGTTTTTGCTCTGCTGTGTCGTCAGTGCCCTCCTATTGGGGTACCAGCCCACATCCCCCGGTTTCACTTTAAAGAATATTTAAATCTGAAAACTGATAACGTCTGAGGTTATAGCTAACTTCCTTCACTGCTACAAGTGGACTTTGCATTTCTTTGTCTCTCAAAATACTCAAATATCCAGTTGTATTTTGCCTGTCTTAAGGACTTGTCTTGTGATCACAGTTCTAAGGTTATTCTTATGACAGTGCATAATCAGACAAGTGTACAACATTAAGAATACAAGGATGTTTCCAGCAGTGTTTATAAAAGCAAAAAAAAAAAAATTGAAGTAGTTTAACTATCTGTCAGTAGAGTAGTAAAATACAGTATACCTGTACATTAAAAATGTGTTGTGTATCTCCATATTTAGTGTTTATAGGATATGAATATGTTATTCAGTAGGGGGAAAGGCAAGAAAATAGAATTATATTACCCTTTTTTTTGAGAAATAGCATGGGTGTGTTGTTTGTTCATGTGTGTGCACATGCAGAGAGAGTGCTGTTCTGATATATGTCATATACTTAACTCTGAGAGGTGTCTGTTCCATTACAGGATTAACACCCCTCGGAGACAAGGAGGACTTGGGCCCATCAAGATTCCACTGCTTTCAGATTTGACCCATCAGATCTCAAAAGACTATGGTGTATATCTGGAAGACTCAGGCCACACTCTTAGGTAATTATGACCAATCCAGATATACTTGTAACCCTCCTTGAAATGGAGTTAGAAGATAACAAGGTTTGCTCAAGAAACCATATTTGCTCTGTTTGCAGAACTGTTGTAGATACTCTACAATAATTTGTGAGTGCCCTATTCAAACCATGTACGTGTCACCAGCTGTTAGAGCTGGAAGAGTACGTACAGGTGCTTGACTGGCCCTGTCACTTTACAGATAAACAGATTCATAGAGTTCCGGGAACTTAGCTGAGGATACAGAATTAGTTAATGGCAGAGTACAGACTTGAACCCTGGTCCCCAAACTCCTTATCCTTTTCTTTTCTTCCCAAGCCGACTCCAGTAATGGTTTTACTAAATACAAGTATCATAGTATTTAGCAAACCTGTCTCTTTGAAGTAGGAAAAATTAAGGAAATATTTTAGCCGACAGCTCTCACTTGGTTACTTGAGCTAATAGAATATGCTATAGCATAGAATATATTCTATGCTAATAGCATATTCTATGCTAATAGCATATTCTATTATATATTCTATGCTATTAGCATAGAATAGCATATTCTATTATATATTCTATGCTATTAGCATATATAATATATATTATATATAATATTATATATATTATATATAATATATATAATAATATATATTCTATTATATATTCTATGCTATTAGCATAGAATATGCTATTAGCATAGAATATATTCTATGCTAATAGAATTCTTTGAAAATAAGGCAATTTCATCTTAAAGCAAGTGTAGTTTTGTTGTAGTTATGTTGTTTATTTGTTTTTCAGTACTAATAAAGTGTCACTATTTTATACTCCTGTTTGTAATAACAGCTTTCTTAAGATACACGACTTACCCAATGTAAAGCATACACTTCAACAGTTTTTAGGATATTCGGAGAGTTTTGCAACCATGACCACAATCAATTTTAGATCATTTTCATTACTTCAAAGACAAACCTCATGCCCATTAGCAGTTACTCCCCGTTACTCCCCCTTACCCCCAGTTTTCTGGCTCCCGTGCCTGCCTGCCTGCCTCCCTTTTGTTTAGTAAGGCACATCTTCATAGCTTCCTAGGAAAAGGTTGTGGGAAGGCAAAATGGTTTGAGAGCTTACATGTCAAAAAATGTTTTTATTCTGCTCTTCATATTGATCAGTAATTGGGCTGAGTATATAGCATTGTGGACTGAAAGGCATTTTCCTGAAAACATTTCAAAGCATTGAAGTGCCCTGCTACCTTTAGCTTCTGGGGTGGTTATTGAGATGTCTGTTGCCATTTAATTTCTGTTTTTTTTTAGAAGAATGACCTGTCTCTTCTCTGTGGAAGAGACATACATGTGTATCACACCAAGTATGGCAAATGTCTTAGTCTCAAAGTCTACCAAAGAAGCAAAATTCACAAAATTAAAACAGAAAACAGAAGCTAGAATTTGCTACCAAAGAAAAGGCGTATTTGTTTTTGTGTGCTATGTGTTGCTACGATGTATGTTACAGAGGAAAGCTCAAAAGTTCAGATCAGCCTCGCTTCAGAACGTACTTCATCACCACTGACAACAGTTTTCAACCGTTAAAGTAGCCACATGAAAGAACACACACATTAATAATTATTAAGGAAGGTGACCTGGTCCAAGAAGAGTGAGCTCCAGTTATTTCAGATATCGGGTCGCTCATTCAAAAAATGTGTCTTAGGATAAACAGGAATACTTTAGTAATGTTTCATGTGATTATGAAACAAGATTTCATGAAATAGATATGTAATTCCATATGTCTACTTAAAAAATCTCATTATTTGTAATGCTTATACACAAGCAGTTAGCCCCAGTACCTGTGATACTGTTCTAGTCCAAAGTAAGTATTGGGTTGAAATTCATACTGCCTTAAATAAATTGACTATAAAGTCCTTTCAATTTTTTTCTCCCTTTTGCAATAACAGGTCTTTTTGGTCAAACTGATTCATTATTCCCCAGGCCATAGGAGTGAATCACACATATAGAGATTTAGAGGGACAGGTAACTTTGCTTATATTGGTGACCTTCCCTTTTTCTGCCATTGAAAAAGGAAAGAAAAAGACATTCTAAATACCCAGTAATGAGAAAGATGGATCATTCCTTTGCTCAAAGGAAGACTCTGCTATGTAGTTCCATCATTTCATTCACAGTGCATTAAAATCCCAAACCCTAGTACACACGAAGATTCAACTATAAACACCATAGGACATTTCATAGGCCAGAACAAAATTTTAAAGCTACTGAGGGATTGGGGGGGGTAGAAGTAAAGGGGGGATACATGGTGATGGAAGGAGACTTGACTTGGAGTGGGGAACCCACAATACAATAGACAGATGATGTAGTATAGAATTGTATACTTGAAACCTATGTAATTTTATTAACCAATGTCACCCCAATAAGTTCAATATTTTTTTAATCTTAAAGCTCCCCTTGAACAATTGTAATCTCAAGCTGTATAGCAGATAAGTGTGGATATGGGTGTGTGTGCATGCCTCTGCCAGTCAAGTAGGTAGGCAGTGTGTTGTTGGTTCTGTATAACAACCTTGTGTGATTGGTACAGGGATTTATATTAACTAATACTTGTCTTAACTGATATGAAATGGCCTCACCTTTACCACTCTTGTGTTTTATAGAGGTCTCTTCATTATTGATGACAAAGGAATCCTAAGACAGATTACTCTGAATGATCTTCCTGTGGGTAGATCGGTGGATGAGACACTGCGTTTGGTTCAAGCATTCCAGTACACCGATAAACATGGAGAAGGTACTCTTTCCTTCCAAACATCATAGCCGTTTGATTTCTTTTCAAATTTTTATTTATTTTGAGAGACGGGAAGGGAAGGAGAAAGAGGGAGAGAATCATCAATGTGTGGCTGCCTCTCACATGCCCCCTACTGGGGACCTGGCCTGCAACCCAGGCATGTGCCCTGACTGGGAATCCAACTGGTGACCCTTTGGTTCACAGGCCCATGCTCAATCCATTGAACCACACCAGCCAGGGCAGCCTTTTGATTTTTTAATTTGAGAAGAGGTAGCAGCATAGTTTAGTTTTTTATCATATAATTTGGAAGCTTCCAAAGTCATCTCATTGATTGTTTTGAAATTATTAGCTGATCTTTTAGTAAATCAAATTATTACTTAAAGTGCTTTTACCAAAATATCACTAATGTATACTACTTACTGAATTTAAAAAATGCAAAAATATTCATTATTTGCATAGTCCTTTTGGTTAAGCTCAAAGAGAAAAGTTTCTGCTGCTACAATTTTTCAAATGATATTTCTATAAACTTCAACTGTGCCAAACTGGCAACATTTAGTAATGTAGTTTTTATGTTTTAGGTGCACCATTTACATTATTTGATGTAGATTTTTTCCTCAGGGTAATTCAGGAATCGTCAGGGTTATCCAGTATCACACTAGTAATGTACTAGTTCATCCTTTCACTCTGAGCTTTCACAGTAGCTACATAGGAAAGGTCAGATTTTCCTCAAATAGAACATATGCTTTATATTCCTTTCAAATGTGTAACTTGGTGCCTGGGTCCAGGTTCATTCTCAAAGGAAAAGCCTACTTTCTGAATAAAGCCTCTTTTGACAAACAGCAAACCATGGCATCAGTACAAAATACTGCAGGAAATAGCAAATAAGCTTATTGTAAGTTTATGTAATTCAGAGAAATTTTTACCAGGCCCAGAACTTTCAGTTCACCAGATTTCCCAACTTTCCAGCTTTCTTAGAGGAAGGCTCAGTTTGGTTTCTTAAATTATAAACGTAACTAAATATGATTGGTAAAAATGAAAATAGACTAGCTGCCTATTGATAATCTCCGTGACTAAAATTTCTCAGCGCCAGCAGGCAAGCTGACAGAAGTCATGTGTTCAGTGGCCCAGAAATGGTCTCATTAATACAGGCTCCATTTTCAATTTCATTTGGACAAAGAAAGGCCAAGAGTTGCTGAAGAGAACTGAACTCTGTTTTTAAACTGTCTTTTGCCAATTTTTGTCCTTTCAGTGTGCCCTGCTGGATGGAAACCTGGGAGTGAAACAGTAAGTCAAATTGATTTTTCTGTTAAGGGGATGTCTGGGGCAAAACAAAAATGCTGACCTTAAGATGATCAGTAATAGCACTGCTTTGATTTTGTAAATGAACTAAACATTGCTCAGCAACACTCAGAAGAGTACAGGCATTCCTTTGAACTGTAAGTAGAGTAGCTGAAACTGAAAAGAGCAGAAGATGGGACTTCATGCTGTGAATTTTAAAGCCAAACATTCAGCAGAATACACCATTAAAGGCAAAGAAAATAATCACAAGCAAAACCTATGTGTGTGTGCATTATAGATTACACATATACACATGCAATATATCATGTATGTGTGTGTACATGCATAGGTGGTACATCACATATGTGCATGTATGCATATGTGGTGTGGTGTGTGACACATGGCATGCATTTGTTATATGGATAGGTGCGCATACATGTTTATGCACTTATGCATGTGTGTGCATAAACACGTGTGCATATACACATATAAAAGCTTTTGAGAAACTCTGGCTTAACTAACATTGAATTTAATGATTTTCTCATCACTTGAAGGCAAAAAATATTGAAATAAGTACATTCTTTCATAGGGAGGCTGTATAATTTATAGACGATCCCTAAAGTAGTCACTGACCAAAATACAACTTGTAAAACTTTCTTGAACCCTTTTCAGTGAACATGTTATCTTGTAAAAATCAAGAGGTCTACACAAACTATAGTGTGGAAAAATGCTAGAGCATCAGAGGAAGACATTATAGTAGGATAAAAGAAACATCGACTCCTAAGACTTTCTTCCTTAGCAAACACCTCCCCCCACCCGAAAAATCAGTACCATTAGCCATAGACAATGAAATGTAGAAATTCACTCTGTAACCTCACTCAGATTAGGTAAAGTACCATTTCACTGATTTTAAACCAGTTTTTGATAGATTTGCAAAAGAGCTTTGCCCTCCTGGGTCAAAGTTGATGTTACAGTACAACCTTATTCACCTCTACATAGGTCTGATGAATAATAGCAAATGGATTTGAAGTTAAACAGTAAAGGGACTTAGAGCACTAGGTACTTTAAATTATAAATTAGTCATTAGGTTAACTCACAATTATTGACCATGAGGCTCACGGATAGGAATCAGAAGCTGCAGGCATCACCTGAGAAGCCTTTAAAAAGCATTTCTGGGTAAGGTCTTCAGGCTCAGGGCACTCCACCCAGAGCTGTAGCAGAACCAACAGTGAGTGACGCAGCACACATCACCGTGGGTTGCAGGCAGATACTGGGCCAGATGAAGAAAGGGAGATGAAGGATGACTAGGTCAAGAAACAGAGCTGTGAAGGGGAAAAGGGAAGAAAGTGGCTGGAGAGGGGCATGTAGGATCAGAAAAGGTTTGGTGGTGGTGTTTCTTTGAAGATAGATGGGTTTTTCACCCCCATATCCCTCAGCTTCGCTCTGACCATCGCACGAGCCTCCTGGTTTGTCTCCCAGACTCAGTTTTCTGCACTCCAACGCATGTCATTCTCCAGACAGAACCGTGAGCGGCTTCCCAGCACTCACAGGGCAAAGGCCTGATACCCAGGGCACAACCTGCGAGCCTTTGCATTGTTTGTTTCCACTGCTGTCTCCTCAGTCGCCTTCCCTATGATTCATGCCCAAACACTGTGCTCCCACCAAATCACAACTCATCTTTCCCTCAAATAAGCCCCGCTTTTTCACACCTTCGTGCCTTTGCATGGGTCTTTCTAGAGCCTGGAATCCCTGTGCCCTTCTCTAAATTCTACTCCTCTTTCAGTGCCACCTGCACTCTGAGACTGTCCCTAATGCCATCTCAGCCCCCATTGAGTCACATAGCCTGTGTCACACATGATCATATTGTGCATTGCATCAGAACAGTCACGTCCACGGACATCTTTCCCACGTACTTGTATGAGCCTCAAATGTGGGGACCATGGCAGTTCCCTATATCCCCCCACCTAGCCCACTATTGGCACAACATAGCTATTCCATAAATACCTGAAAACTGAATTTACATGCAGACAGAGTATAAACTGGCAAAGACAGAATACTGCCTGAAGTGATGCCTGAAAAACTAGGTAATGATTATTTTATGCTGAAAGAAAATTATGAAGAAAACATGTATAGAACTATTATAAGCTGATTAACAAGACGGTTTCTGTATATGTAGGGGTAGATGTACTTCACCTATAACTATCAAATGACATAGTTAATGTGAGGTCAATTAAATGGAAATTTCAAAAAAAGTAGGTTTCTAAGGCTATGATCTAGTAGGGAGCATTTTGTTTTCCTTCGGATTTTTGTTCATTCACTAAATAGTTATGCAAGGTAATACTCCATGTTGCATTTGAGTACTTTTTTAACTTTGCAGTTTGAGATCAAAAGGTTGCCTTCTGGACCTCCAGAACTCCATTTAAACACACCGCCCCCTCTCCAGGGGGTTGCGGCATACCAACACTCCATCAGCAGATGGCTTTAGAAATACATTAACATCTGTAGCCATGCTCTCTCAATGTGTTTGGTTTAATCAGATCAAACCTGAAGATGCCATGAAAGCCTGGTGGCCACGAGAAGAGCTGTGAGTACATTTGGGGTGCCTGAGTACAGATGTTAATTCGGTAACAAGTTACGTTCCTCGTGGGATACCTGAGATTAGGAGGTAGGACAGATGCAGTTCCTCCTATGTGCACTCGACAGAGTTTGGTACCCAAAAGCAGTCCTCTTCTTTACTCAACATGGGCAGCTCCTAGCACGCTGCTGCTGATGGGCTTCGGCTTCTAGAATGAATACTTTGCTCTTTTCTTTTCATAGATAATCCCAGATCCTGCTGGAAAACTGAAGTATTTCGACAAACTGAACTGAAAAATACTTCAAGTTACAATGCTTGAACGCTGTCAATAAAGGACACTGTGTTACTTACCATGTTGAGTTACACTACTTATTTCTTGGAGAATAAAAAAATCCACGTCGGGCTCCAAAGATATTTAGTGTTCAAGTCAGACACTGATGTGAAAAGGTAAGACACTTATTCCCTCTCCAGACTAAGAGATGTCCCATTGAAGCAAACTAGGAACAACAATAACTAACCTTTATGTAGAACTGATAATGTGCCAGATGTCGCTTTAGGCAGATTATGTGAGTTATTTCATTTAACCCTCACAGCAACTCGGAGTTCTTTATTTTACGGACGAGAAAACTGAAGCTCAGATAAACAACTGACTCAGGCAACAGCTAGCTAGCAAAGGTAGACTCAGTGGGACCCCAGACAGATGCATTCCAGTTGCGGGGCTCTTCCCGTCCCCCTGTGCCCCACATCTACCCCTGAGGGTGGCAGGAAAGGCTCAGTTGTGAGCAGTCCTCTCCCCAGGTACCTGCTAAGGGACAGCTGAACCCAGAGCTCACTGCTCTGTACAACAAAGCCATTTAGCAACCACCATCCCCTTTCTGTGAATTCATGTTTCGACTGACACCAAATTTATAAGTAACAACTTACATGTTTAAATTCAGTTTAAGACATCGAACCCCCAAACGTGGCTAGCTCTTCACAAATTACCACCTATAAAGCTGAACTCCAATACCACTACATCACGCCTTTTGCCACCCCAATATGGCAGTGACCTCATTGTAATCATGTACAGGTGGGCCATGGAAGTATGTTCTACATGCTAGCTTACAGTCACAATTTTAGAAGCCAACCTGTTAGTAAAGGTGAAAACTGCTAGTCCTTGGGTGTTCAAACAGGGTTGTACTGATCTTGTCAATACTTCCAATACAACTGGAATCCTATTCTCAGATTTCTTCCTTCCAATCTGAACAGTACAAACTTTTTACTCATGGAATAGCCTGTATCTTCTTGGATCTTGCAGAAGTAACGCCTGCTTGCGGGGGCGGGGGGGTAATATGGGTGTAATAATTTAGTTTTCATTTAAACACTCCACCTAAAATGTGTGCTTGAGTGCAATATTGTTATGTTACAGAATTACATGCTTACGATTTTCTAATAAAAGATTCTGTCATAAAAGGGGGGGGGCGTTATTTGTGTCAGACCCTGTATTCCAAAAAGCCAGAAAGCTGTTGCAGTCAACACACAGCAGCCACTGATCACCTAGTCTAAACACTTGATATATATCAGAAGCCAAAGACAACTTGCTCCCCCCCTTAAGGAACTTAGTACTGGTATTTAATTACTGAGGCAGGTGTTACTAGTGTGGTAATTTCTGGGGATCTACAAAGAAGTGAAAATACATCCTGACTCAACTCTTCCGTGTCAGTTGGGTTATAGAAATAGCCATGAACAACATGGCATTAAATGCACTCCTTCTTGGTGCTTTTTATCACCTAGCCCTTCAAACAGCTCACTTCTGAAAGTCCACAGGTCCAAAATGATACCCTAAAGATGAGCTCATGAGGCCACTGACAGGAGACTGGATGAAGAGCCCAGAAAGGACAGTGCCCCTGCTGGAGAAGATGGGCCCTGGGCTGATGGTCGCAGCTACAGGAGACCTATTCTCAGAAAACGCTGACCTAGATCAGTGCTTCTCACCTGGGGACAACTTGCCCCAGGGGGACAGGGTACTGTCTGGGAGATGTTCTTGGCTGTTACATCCGTGGGGGTGCATCTAGTGAGTAGAGGCCAGGGTGCTGCTGAACATGCTGTAATGCAGGCAGCCCCACAGCAAAGACTTGCCTGGCCTGAGATGTCAACAGTGGTAAGGCTGGCACGCCCCTCTCTAGACGCAGCCGCCAGCAGACCAGTATAAGTTAGTAGCTGCCTCTGCAGCAGGAGGACGGACTGTGCCATGCCATTTGGAGCTTATCCAAAACATTAGGTCAAGAGGTGACTTGAATTTTGTATGAAATACACTAGGCAATGTCTTTTCAGTACATACATACATACATACATACATACATACATATCTCACCTATAATTCCATGCTTCTCCCTCCAAGTTCTGGTCTTCCGCCGAGTATTTCCCAGTGTAGCCTCGGCAGCATGCTGAGCTTTACAGTGACTGCAGCAGACTGTTCTTCCAGGGATTGCCTAGTCCCCCCTCCCATCATTTCTTCTGTGTCCATGGGCACAGCTAATCCTACATCCTAAAGTCTCTCTCTGTCAGTAGACTTCCAGGTTTTATGTTTTGTTCTCAAATATATTAACCAGGATTTCGGTATTTAATGATATTTTGTGCTCTAATCCCCCCCCACCTGATAACATGGAATGTGTCGTTGTATTTCATTACCCATGAACTTTCTGACGCCATGTCACTGAAATATCTTTGAATGCACTTTTTAACATATGAATGGGATAACGTGTGTATCTCAGTTACACACCTCCAATAAAGGTCTCCTCAAAGGTCAGGAGAGATATACAGGGTCCGGCAGCAGTAATGCCACTGAGTGTGGTTAGCAGGGTACGTGAATGTGTCACACAAAGTGGACGGCAATTTGAACATTTCAGCTAAAATACCATGTGTGCTTGAGTGTGATAAATTGTTATGCTGCAGAATTACACGCTTAAGATTTTATAATAAAAAAGATTTGGGCCGTGGCTGGCATAGCTCAGTGGATTGAGCACAGGCCTGCGAGCCAAATGATCACGATTCAATTCCCAGTCAGGGCACATGCCTGGGTTGCAGGCCAGTTCCCGGCAGGGGACGCACAAGAGGCAACCATACATTGATATTTCTCTCCCTCCTTCCCTTCCCCTCTAAAGAGAAATAAATAAAATCTTTTTTGGGTTTTTTTTTAAAAACCCAAGTTCACCCCAATCATGCATTTGTTCATACAGAAAATATTATCTACACACGTGCAAGGTATTTGGCTAGGCGATGAGGATAAAAAGATACGACACAATCTTTTTCCTCAAGAAGCTCACGGTCTCCCAAATGAAAGCATGAGGAAAGGGCACTGCAGTGCAGTAAATGCTAACGACAGTCACCTGTGCTGGCTCCAAGGCCAGCATGAGCAACTACGGTGGCACCTTGGTAGTCACTGTTAATTCATTCTGATGAGTGATGAGCAAGCAACGATTGATGAAGCATATTTTCTTGCAGCATAGTGTCGTGAGCCATACAGGTTCCAGCAAGTGCGAGGAGTAGCAAGTGAGCACTGAGTGCCGAAACACTTTTTTCTTGTGAAAACGCTGTGAGTACCAGGCTTGACATGTTCTGAAGCTGACAAGCACTGAAGTACTACTGCACAAGGAAAAATTGGGTTGAGGGAAGGCGTTACAGAGAAGGGGATTGTAAATCCATTTCCTATTCCTCCACTGAAAGTCATATCACCTACGAATGCACTGTCCTTATATAAGAAGACTATTTCAGCCCTGTCCAGGTAGCTTAGTTAGAGTGTCAGCCCGATACACCAAGGTTGTGGGTTCGATCCCCGGTCAGGCCACATACAACCAATGAATGCATCAATAAGTGGAAGAACATGTGATTGTGTTTCTCTCTCTTCCTCTTTCTCAATCCCTGTCTCTAAAAGTCAGTAAGTAAATTTTTTAAAAACTGTACTTGTGACCCAATTTCAACAGCCGGAGCAGTGACTGGCTTTCCTCTTTCATGATAATCTGCTGGGAGGTGGCACATACTTTAGAACTGACTGGTTAGGATTGGAGGTTCGGGCTGTGGCCAAGGTGAGATGCAAGGAAGGTAAGAATTGAATCTGCAGGTGTGGGTTGTTTTTTTCTTTTTTAAGATTTTACTTTTTTTACAGAGAGGGGAAAGGAGGGAGAAAGAGAGGGAGAGAAACATCAATGTGTGGTTGCCTCTAGTGTGCCCTATATTGGGGACCTGGCCCACAACCCAGGCATGTGCCCTGACTGGGAATCAAACCAGTGACCCTTTGATTCACAGGCTGGAGCTCAATCCACTGAGCCACACCAGCCAGGGCATCTGTGGTTCTGTTAACTTCAAATTCTGTTCATTTGTTTAGCTCAGTTGGGACACCAGAAAGGAACTCTTACCTTTTATGACAGTGTGGAAGGACCAGGAGATTATTATGCTAAATGAAATAAGCCAGTCAGTAAAAAACAAATACTATATGATCTACTTATATGTGCAATCTAATGAACAAAATAAATTCACAAACAAAACAGAAACAGAGGCATGGATACATGAATCAGACTGATGGCTGTGAAAGGAGAGGGGGAGAGGAAGACTGAATGAAAGGGGAAGGGATTAGCCAAAAAAACATTATGCATAACCCACAGACAACAGTGTGGTGATAGCCAGAGGGAAGGGGGTGAGGGCTGGGTGGAAGGGAAAAAATGGAGGCTACTGTAATAGTGTAAACAATAAAAACAAAGTTTTGCCCTGGCTGGTGTGGCTCAGTGGATTGAGTGCCAGCCAGTAAACCAAAGGGTCACTGGTTCGATTCCCAGTCAGGGCACATGCCTGGGTTGCAGGCCAGGTCCCAGGTAGGGGGTGCATGAAAGGCAGCCACACACTGATGTTTCTCTCCCTTCCTTCCCCTATCTCTAAAAATAGATAAATAAATAATCTTTTTTTAAAAGTAAATAATAAATGCTTTAGAAAAATAAAGTTTTAAAAAAGAAAGAAATGAGATTTTGCTAGTTTTCTATTCAAGGATATGCGCTGCACAGTAACCCAAAGGCCACGAGATGGCGCCTGGCGCACTGAAATCGCCCAACACCTGCCAAGTACCAAGCCTCGTTTCAGGCTAAACTGAAAGAGCAACTAACTTGCAAGCATATTTTGTGTGTGTGTACGTTTTTATTTTAGCCAATCTAATTAAGAAAAAATTAAAATTACTAAAAATTTCAGAGCAATTCAAAACTAAGTACAATTCATCTAGGCATCTTAATCTCTACTGAGAGGAAGTAGATCATGCCGTAGAGAATGCAGGCAGCAAAAGGAACATGCAAACGGTATTTGGGTGACCGCAAGAAAGGATCTAGAGTCACATGGGCACACACGACACAATGCAAAACACATTAGCGTGAACTCTTTTCTAAAGAAACCAGTGATAAAGACAACACCCTTGAAGACTGTCCATTGAAGAAATACCTAAGCAAAAACTAAGAACTTGGTAATAAATGCCTGAGGTAAATCTGGAATATATCCGCATGGACCAAACCACACCGACCCACCTTAGGAAGTTCCACGCTACACACGGGGCAGAGCTGGTACTGGGTGAAAGCCGCTGCTCTTTGAAGAAGAGGGACAATACACGAAATTGCTAGAACCTATAAGGTGTATTCCACAGTTTGCTGCTTCTCGTCCCTCTAAAAGTCCTATATTGAAAAATAAAGCCTGTAGTTCTCATTATTAAAAAAACGTTATTGGTAGATAACAGATTTTGGATTAGGACTCTAATGTCCAAAATTACTCGAACAAGTAACTTAACTGAAAACACAGGGAGCACTTTTTACAAATTCCATCTCAGCGGCATTCAAAGAAAGGCAATTAATGAATGTCATTTTCACCTATGCAAATGGCAAACATGTTTTTAAAAGAATAGGATAACATTTGGTGAAGTTCAGGAAAACCGCTAAGTGAATGTGCAGTGCACAACTGTTCTGGAAGGTTATGTGAAATGCACACTGAAAGCCTTCAACAATACTATTCTGACCTGGACATCACTTCTCTACAATTTTCCTAAGGAAATAATTTGCGGGTTAAATGTTTTAGCCACTTAGGATATTTACTGCAACACTGCTTAAAAGAGCAAGGAAAGTTCTAGAAAAAGCTTCAGTGCACAGCAATAGATAGATGAATGGGTAAGTTACAATCTACACACTAGGATGCAGCAGATCTCTTACCTGAACTCCACTTAACACATTTCACACAACTCCCCAGAGCCCGTCCCTTCATCCCTTGTCAGACACCACAGGGACCCCACCGGCCAGCAGGCAGACGGGCAAAATGCTGAGCTGAAGGGCCAGGTGAGGCTCAGGATGGTGGCAAGTACTGCATGGGGAGACAGGACCGACGCCAGCAGGCTCCCAGCATGCCGCACAGGCCGGATTCCAGGAGTCACCCCACACGCCTCCACGGCAGCTATCTGTGCCCGTGACTGACTGCCACAAGTGCTTGTTCATGGTAGCGGTGACTCCCACAAATACTACACTTATCTGATTTTCTTTAAAACCATGCCAGCTAACTCGTGGAGCCGACTGTGTGACCACCGATTTGGAACCCACACTAAAGACTGCGTCCTTCCTGGTAGCACCTTTCAGAGATGCCCTTCTATGCAGCCTGGTCTTTGTCCCTTCTGACCTTGATCAACTTCCTGTCCCATCAAGGAAGAAACTCTCTTGGCTGCAGACTCATGGGAATACCTCCCTTTGGGTGACACTGTGATACTGGGTACAGCCTCCCTAGGTGACACGGTGACACTGGGTGTGGCCTCCCTTGCTATATTCCTAGAAAGTAATACACTGTACTGGTCAAGAGTATCCTGGCCCTACACAGCCTTGTTCTGAATCCCAGCACCACCCACTAGTGGTGAGACCTTGGCAAGTGGCTTAACCTCTCTCTGCTTCAGTATCCCGAGTGACCTGACCCTATGAGGGGGCCACACGAGCTCCCTCATAATGTCGATGGAAGAAATAAATGAGCTAATACATGTCAAGTGCTTAGGACAGTGCCTACATAGCACACAGCAAGTGCTCCAAAAGCATAAGCCGCTGTCATTACTACTGTCCTCCTTCTTGAATGATATGCCCCGTCCAGCCCCCAGCGCTAACAGCTGTCTAGTGAAAGAATGAACAGGGCCCTGTGTTTCCTCACTGGCTTATCTCTGAACACCTCTGCTTACGACTTTAGGTCTAAAGGTTCCCACAAAGCTTTTGTAAGGCCACGTCCTTCAGCAAATCCCTTCGCCCCAACGTTCGTCTACTGCTGCTAACAATAAAAGCTGGGAAGCAGAGGGAGGCAAAGCACAAAGGCATCAGGTGGGACGATGGGATTTAGATGACACACAAGAACTGCAGCAAAGGTCCGCCTTAAAGAATATCCTTCAAATGCCTTGGCAAGAAGCCATGTATATACTCGGAGCCTGTGACGCGTTTAAGAAAAGAATTGTCTGCAATGGTGTAAAAAAGGCACTTGTTCTAATTTCTTCAGTGGACAGGAAGCGACATAGCAGGTTCACAATTTAAATAGTTTCCAAAGTGTTTATTATCCAATAACTCTCCCTCTGCCCCACCCAGACACTCTCTCGTTCTGCTTTTGTAATCACCCGAAAAGTGGAACACATTCTTTCTGTGGAGGATGAGCATAAACGCTAAAACCAATACACGTGATGAGGCCTTCAGCAGGCACTATGTCACTGAGAAAGGCTGGTCTTCCCCAAGCGCAGGTTTCCCTAGGGCTCCACAAGGTAGTCCTTTCTCAAGGTCCCCGGTGCAGCCATGGAGTTAAAATGCCGCTGCCCATCTAAATACAACATGGACTCTGAAACACAAGACAGAGAACCCAGGAGGAACTTGCAGCGCCTCAGAAAAGCATGCTAGAAACACAAGCCGACTCGGGAACATTGGGACGCTGATGAGAACGCAACACTGGCGCCGAGTGAGCACTGCTGGGCCAGGGCTGTGCTAGGTTCCGGAGCGAGCGGGCCTTGACTCCTGCCCCTCCTGCTAACTTTGGGCTAGTTTGAGCGCCACTGGCTGCTTGCAGCTGGCGCCAGCCCTTCAGACAACAGCTGGGCAGGCAGAGCTGCCACAGCTGCTTGGAGGCCACAAGGCATCCTGGCCTTCAAGGCTGCAGAACGTCAAAAGACAATCCCCTAAGGAGATGCTTTTGAGCTGACAGGTGTCAGCATGCTTCCTGCAACAATCTTAAAAGGGGGAAATTTCTTTCAAAGTCCTTCCCTTTGTTAGGGACAAGCAATCACGCTGCTTACCTCCGTATGTTCTGGGGAAAACCAGGGGCACTTCTTTCTCCGACATGAACGTGAAATGAAAGACGTTGGTGGTCGTATGCTCTTTATTTTGCAGGGTAGCCACTTCACTGTGGACTCTAACTTGAATGTAATTGCCCCGAGTATAGCAAACCTAAGGGATTACAGGCGTGACGGTCAGTCAGTCATACTGGGAAGAGGGAACAGGGCAGTTGTAAGGGAGCAGTAGCGTTATAAAAGCTTCTCTTCTGGGCCCAAATGATACAAAACCGTATTTTTATCTTGTTGCACACCTACCTGGGAAGAAAGGAACAGCAAGGATCCGACCTCAACAGGTTTCTGAAACATGATATCATCCACTGCTACTACAAATGGTCGGGAACCACTAGTGGGAGAGGCAGAATTTGGGGTCAATGCAAAATTCTGAGGATCTCTACTTTTTCCCTAACAACTGGCTGAAGCCCAATTTCAATGATCAAAGAATAAAGTAAGCATTGAAATAACATGAGTCATAACCTTTTAGTGGTGGAGGGTCTTGCCGTCAATTTGTAAAAACCACAACATCTGTGAAGTGCAATAAAATGAGGTATGCCTGTAATGTACTAACTTACTTAGTAAGAGTAACATTCTTCTGCAATAAGGATCAAACCCAGCGTGTACTAATGTCATATTTTTTCAAAACAACAACATATTCCCCAGCACATCCAGACTGGTCCAGAATGTCTCATTTTACCAGGCTCCTTCTGGAGCACACCCACACTTTTTCTTTCGCGGGTGTGTTAAAAAAAAAAGTTCCATTTCAACAGCATTAAAAATTGCTTCTCAGAAGTTAAGACTACCTTAAATCTTAACTCACCCAAAGTTACAAGCAGTGGCCCATCCAAGTTCATATGCTTTCCTCATAAGGAAACCACCAAAGATCCGATTGAAAATGTTCCTCTCCTATAAGGCATAAAAATGAATGTTAAGAAATACAAGAGCCTGGCTGGGTGTAGCTCAGTGGATTGAGCGCGGGCCTGTGAACCAAAAGGTCGCCAGTTCGATTCCCAGTCAGGGCACATGCCCGCGTTACAGGCCAGGTCCCTAGTAGGGGACAACCGCATATTGATATTTCTCTCCCTCTGTTTCTCCTTCTCGTCCCCTCTCTCTGAAAATGAATACATAAAATCTTTTTAAAAAAAGAAATACGAGCTCATAGTCACCCTTCTACAGAGAACAAAGGAATGAACAGTGCAAAGAAGAGAGGCCAGTTTACAGCAATTAAATCGTAGATGACTACCAAGATGCAAGTTATCCTATTTAGAAAAATGTCCACTAAACCACAATACCTGAGGGTGGCAAATTTCCAAGCTCTTCAGTTTTGAATTCTCCATCCACACTGCATTAGGGGGCAAAACTCGACTTCGAAAACTTATAGTCCTGTTTGCAAAAAGATATTCAGTAAACCCTGTTAAGGCCATAGTTTTGCTGCTGAAAAGGAAACTATTTGCAAACACTTCCGAAAATGTTCAGGCAAGCCTGGTTTTGGAGAAGGCCAAGGTTTCCATACTTTCCCAATGTGGAATCTCACCAGCCTAACTTACTTTGAATCCAGCGTGTTCAGAAACATCTCGTGTATGGTCATCCTCTCTTCGGCACTGGGAGCCATTTTCAGTAATGACGCGGAGCTAAAGGCGACCCTTCTCCCCTTATTCACTGAAACATGAGGCAATAAGAAGCCATGGTCAGGCGGGTCCCACTGCACACCAGGGTTCCCAACCTGGGCTGCCTGGGATCCTACAAAGACAGTATTTCCAGGCTGCAAAAATCCCACTGGAAACTGTACATATACCTCCCAAATACTTTCAGTGATTCATTGCCTTCACATGGAAACTGTATCACTTCAGTGTAAAAGCACTTGTCATCACCTTGACCTAGAGCCCCAACCAGCAGTGATTTCATTAAAACACATTTCCCATTTCATTAAAAATGACAAAAAAATTACTTCAACTAATAAATATTGGCTGATCAATAAAACTGTTCCAAGTATGGACTTCATGGAACAAAAAAAAAGTTATTTTTAATTTCAACAAATTCATCGGAATGAGTAACACACTTGACCGGTATGAGGAGTCCATACATACTCTTAAATAATCTCCTCTGCAGTACAGTTAATGTGCTTTTAAAAGTTTGTCTTATTATAAATAAATTAACATACATTCTCCTTGTTTAAAGAGCTCTTCTTCCTCGGGGCCTTCAGGGATGAGTGGATTTACAAATGCTGACCTGAAGAGAAAACAAAGAGTATAGTTTAAAATGTTATATCCAGCCCTGGCTGGTGTGGCTCAGTGGATTGAGTGCCACCCTGCGAACCAAAGGGTCACTGGTTCGATACCCAGTCAAGGCACATGCCTGGGTTGTGGGCCAGGTCCCCAGTAGGGGACACAGAAGAGGCAACCACGCATTGATGTTTCTCTCCCTCTCATTCTCCTTCCCTTCCCCTCTCTCCAAAAATAAATAAATAAAATCTTAAAAATAAATAAATAAAATGTTATATCCAATAAAAATGGAAGACGAACAATTTACCCACTACTTTTAAATTCTTTGCTGGTCAATTTGAGTAATGCTTACCGGCTGCTTCACACAAAAACTCTGGAACCATTAGAGGAAGCTTCTGGTTACAGACTTATTGTACAGTAGAAAGATCACATTATAAAAAGGACAGGGCTGCTGCCAAAATGTTTCACCTGACTCTAATCATGTGGAAACAGTCAAAATAGGTCGTAGAGCATCCTACAACACAACTGGACCAGACTCTTCAAAAAATGTCAATGTCTTAAAAGGCAAAAAATGGCAGGGAGACTATTTTAAAGAAACAGGACAACCAACTGCAGTACACAATCCTTGATCAGATCCTGCCTTAGGGGAAGAAGCTATAAAGGATATTTTAGGATATCTCAGGATATCCTAAATAATTAAAGGATATCTAGCAAAGTTCGAATATGGATCATATATTAGATAATACAATGATATCACTGTTAAATGTCTTGGGTCTAGTAAAAGCATTGAGGTTATGTAGGAGAATTACTTTACCCTCTAGGAGATACATGCTGAACTATCTCTGGGTGAAAGAGTCTCCAATGATTCCGGGTGCAAATGTGTACACGTGTGTATTTATACAGAGTGCAGGAGGATAAGGCTGGTGGTAAAATGGTAACTGGCGAATTTAAGTGAAGGGCATATGGGTGCTCATTGCATTATTCCATTTTTCTGTAGGTGTCAAACGTTTTAGGATAAAAAAATTGAGCAAAAAAGGAAGAGGGGATTTCACTGTGGTGGAATCCAGAAGTTTGATGCAACAACAATGGAAAACACAAGGACTGAAGTGGCAGCTTGGAAAACGGAAATACATCAGCGGGGGCAGGAGCTTTAATGCCCCCTAATGCTGGCAAAGCAGTCCCCGCCCAGACACCAGGAGCAGCAAGCAGGTCGGCTGGGGCTGATGGGAGGACTTAGACTAGATGGGTGTATTCTTCACTCACATCAGTCACCAAGTTATTTTTTTCAACCTTGACATAATTTTCCACGTCGGCTTTCCACGCAGCAGAAATGACTTCTCATTGCAGACTCCTAACTCAGGTTTCTAACACAAAGTAGACTTCCCACTGGCCTCTAGACTCTACCCTGCACGAACAGCAACCCCGTAACACTGCCCCACCCCACTCCCCCACACACAATCAGGTCAGTTTTTTCCCGTTTGAAGGCCTTAGGTGTTAACTGTTGTTTGGAACCAAGAATTCAATTTAAGAGAAAAAAAAATGAAGTATGAAGCCAAATTAAGTTAAAGCCTGTACAATGAAACCTGACTTGAAAATGACAGTATCAATTCATGAGGTTGTTTATTTGTTTGCTTTATAACACATATCCAACCTCTGTCCACTGAAAAGGCCTAGACACAGAGAAAAACTAGTAACAACACATACTTCAAGAGCCCCGAGTTTAGACTCTAAATACCAGGTCCCACTTAAAGGAACCCCAGGACTCCTGAGAGAAATCGCTGATTCTAGGCCTGGGGCAGGAAATGTGTAAGATAAGCCCAAGATATCACCTGGCATCAGAGAGCAGGCAGGTACCAAAGACTAATGGGGAAATGTCAAAAGAGCTTGTCACAGGAGCCGGCTTAACGGAGTTCTCCCTGACCAAAGACCATATGGTAAACTGAGCAGCAAGGGCAACGGCTGCAATTCAGAGAAATGCGTTTATACATTAAAATCCATGAATTCACAATAACACTTTTTTAAAACAGATTTTCTTTATTTATTTTTAGAGAGAGGGGAAGGGAAAGAGAAAGAGAGGGAGAGAAACATCAATGTGTGGTTTCCTTTTGCGCGCTCCCTCCTGGGGCCCTGGCCCGCAACCCAGGCATGTGCCCTGACTAGGAATCAAACTGGTGACCCTTTGGTTTGCAGGCCAGTGCTCAATCCACTGAGCCACACCAGCCAGGGCTACAATGAAACCTTTTTTAAAAGCCAAAAAAGTAGAAAAACCATGTCATCACTAGCTAATTAACCATCTCACTATTTTATAAATGTGTAAATAAAGGGCAACAATGAAACATTAATTTTGACTTCCCTTTACAAACCAAATTGCCCTCGTTCACAAGGGAAACCCCTGCTTTACCAAACTCCACCTAATAAATGTTGAAGGAATGACAGAACTTGAAAATCACTTTACACTCCCGCATGATTAGAGCAGCGATCAATAAAGGACATTAAGAGCCCTGGAGAAACAGTGATAGGGAGCTAGCTGTGTGCCGGATGAGGAAGTATACTCTGGACCGTGCACTGCACTATGCCCTGTAGATCATTCCTGATCACAAGCAGATAAACTGAACTTTACAGTGGAAAGATCAGTCTGTCAGTACTTGAATACATGCATCGATCTCAGCCTCACTATGAGGAAGACAACCTATACCTCCTGATATGATGCAATATGAGATACGAGAGACATCGAGAGGATCACTTATGAAGTATTCTTGCCGCAAAAAAAAAAAAAAAAGACCCTGAAGAAGCAATCAGACAAATCCAGAAAGTTGGACACTGTATAGAAGAACCAACCTGGCCTTTCAACAAGTTGATAAAACAATGAGGGGGCAGTAGGGACGCACAGCTACTCTGGTATTAAACAGCCTTTAGAAACCACACAACTCTGTGATCTGTGGTACACTAAAAGCCATAAAACTGAATACTTTCAATGGGTGAATTATATCTCAATAAAGCCAGTAACTAACAAAACAGGCTTATAAGACATAAAAATCAAATGTAATATAGGGACCTTTTTTGGTCCCTAATTTGAACAAATCATAAAAAAGGTATTTGGGGAAAACTGAATATGAACTATTGGAATATACTAAGGATTTATTAGTATTTTAATTAAGTATCCTACTGGTAATATAGTTATTTCAGAAAATATCCTCATTTTTACAGGGATGCCTACCCTTAAGTATGTACAGGTGAAATGTCATTATGTCTGGGATTTGCTTTACTTCTTTTAAAGATTTTATTTATTTATTTTTAGAGAGGGGAAGGGAAGGAGAAAGAAAGGGAGAGAAACATCAACGTGTGGTTGCCTCTCATGCACCCCGCACTGGGGACCTGGCCTGCAACCCAGGCATGTGCCTGACTGGGAATTGGACGGGCAACCCTTTGGTTCACAGGCCTGCGCTCAATCCACTGAGCTATACCCGCCAGAGCAAGGGATTTGCTTTAAAATATTGTAAAGAAAATAATATACTTTAAACAACAGAAATATGGCAAAAATGTTAAAACTCTTAAGTCTAGGTAATGAGTACATAGACATCCACTTCATACCCTTCTCTGCAGTATTACGTATCTTTGAAATGTTTCAAACTCATTTATTAGGGAAAAAAGAACAATTACCGTTTATTTTCAGAATCACGAGCCACCATTACAAACGTTGCTTCCAAAACAGGACAAAATTCATTGCCATGTAACTAAAGAACAAAGGAAAGAAAATGAAGATGTAAGAAATGCATTTCCTGGGGAGACCTACAGTTGTAACAGTTAGCATACATGCTTTGAGAAAGGCTGCAATTAGAAGAAGAGAAGTGCATTCATGAACCACCAGCTGCTGAGTTGCCAGACACAGAACTAGGCTCTGGGTGGGGACGGCAGCATCACCAGGAACCTGTGGTCCAGCAGGAGAAAGACACCCCAAAATCTCAAACAGCGCACTACACGAAATGCTGGGACGAACGCAAACCACAGGCTCTGGAGCTACGCATGACTGCGACCCAGGGGCAGGAGTTCCAGAGGGACCTGCTGCATCATCATTTCACTGTCCTGCCTCACGCAGAATCCTGGCTTCCTTCAGGCCTACCTATCCTCCAAAGGGCACACAGAGCCGGGTGGACCTCCTGCCGCGCTCACAGATTCTAGTAGTTTCAGGGAACTTTAGTGTGCCAACTACCAGCACGTGTTTAGGATTCCTTAGCTGAGCCCAGGGGCTCCCAAGAAGGGGAAAGATCAGTGATAATCCTGTAGATTAAGCTAAATATTTATAATGCACAAGCCTTTGAGGTTTTAAGGTGTTTCTTTATTTCTTAGAAGTCTGTGCTTCCAGGACAATCACATCATAAAATCCTACCATAACCTAACGTTCAGTTCCTTCCTCATCACTAGTACTCAATCACTAATGCCTGGTCAGGCCTTATTACCTTTCCTCTCAACTTGGCCCTGTACGAAAAGCCCTCCGCCACAGGGTTCACATTCCTCTCCAGCTGCTCACAAATACTCCCTCACAGCTGCACCCTTTCCCCCCCAGCCACAGCTGACAACTTGGAGGCCCTAGAATGGACCTCCCCTGCCTTGCCTGATAACTTCCAAGCAGCTGCACTCCGCACGAACTCCTCCTGGCCCAAAGAGCCATACCCATCCCTGTGCCCCAGGCACAGCTCATCATTCCCTCCTTTGTCTGCCAGCTAAACAGAAACAAAGTCCTCTCCTGACACTGGTTCTCACCCACCCATCCCTATAGGGGGCATTTGGAAACATGTAGGGCTGGTCTGGTTTGTCACATGGCTTGGGAGACATTACTAGTGCGACTGGGGTAAGCAGGGAGCTGAACACTTCACAATGCAGGGGACAGTCCTACAGAACAAAGAATTTCCCCACATACAATGCCAATTGTGTCCCTGTTGAGAAATGCTGCATAATACTTCACATACTAAATCACGACCATTTCTTCACGTGGCTGCCGCCCTGCTGCACCATGAGTTCCTTGAGGACAAGACCATTTTCATTCACACTTGTACCCCAAGCGCTTAGCACAAAGACTGGCAGATAGCAGATACCTGACCAATGACTGCTGATGTGCAAACTGAAGCAGGTAATTATTGATAACTGCCAGAATGTAGACTCCAATAGAATGGAACTATGTTTTGCTCACGGCCGTACACCTAGCACAGAATAGGCATGTAATAAATGATTGCCGAGTGAATGTTAAATGTGTAAATGTTGGGAAGTGGGCTAGATGACTCACATCCATATCCTGCCATTGAGGAGCATATGGTCTAGAGGGAGAGGAAATGTGTTGCTACGCGGCTCTGATGAGCGGAGATTGGCAGGTCAGAGAAAGGGTACTGAGGAAGGCATCGTGGGCGGGAACAGGTACTGTGAGCTGGGAGGCCCAGGGAAGGGTCTGAGTATGGAGTGACCTGGAAGCACAAGTGGAATGTGGCTATGCAGAGCCAGAACACAAGGATTTTAGGCAAAGGAAAAAGCCTAGGCGATGATGCTCGGCCACTTCCTTGCTGTTAAAATTATGGTTTATTATAACAAACACCTACTAGCACCAAGCACCGGGAATGCAAAGATGAACAACTCCCTACTCTCAGGATGCTCCAAGTGTCCAGCAGTGGGCTCTAAGAAAGTACATGAATGATGCTGGAAGGAATCTAGACAGAAAGGTAGGCTGGAGCTAGTTTACGGAGCACCCTTGATCCTAACTAGTCAAAGGAGTTTAGACTTTAATGCACAGATAATGGTCAATGAAGGTGTTTTTTAAAAATATTTTATTTATTTACTCTTAGAGAGAGAGAAGAAGGGAAGGAGAAAGAGAGGGAGAGAAGCATCAATGTGTGGTTGCCTCTCATGCAACCTGGCCCACAACCCAGGCATGTGCCCCGACTGGGCATCAAACCAGCAACTTCCTGTTTTGCAAGCTAGCACTCAATCCCCTGCACCACACCAGCCAGGGCAGTTTTTGAGGAGTGATGTGATTTAAGATCAGCTTTGGAAGATCTGATAAAAAATGTATAAAATTAACAAAGAGCGAGAACAGGCCAGAGGCAGGCAGATAAACTAAAAGACAGCTCAGGTATTCACACAAGAGGCAGTGAGGGCTTGACTGGAACACAGGGGCCAAGGGGAAGAAGAAGAAAGGACCTGGTGAGCTGCTGAGGGGGATGAATCTGCAGGGCTTGGCAAAAGGCTGCGCAGGACAGGGAAAAACTGAAGCTACCACAAAGGTTTAGAACTGGGAAACCAGGAGGCTGGCAAAGGGGAAAAATTGGAGGAAGATCGGGATTGGAAAGGAAGCTGACATGCTCAATTTGAAACACACTGGACTGGAGGTAGAAGGAGCCCATGTTGGGGGAGATATGACAGGTAGTCAGAGAGCGAGGTCTGAAGGTCCAGCCTGGAATACAGATCTGGGACCATCTCCACAGTTACGATAATAAATTAACATTAATATCAATACGGTGAGACAGGCAATGTATCAAATTCTAAAGAGGGGTAGGCTGTTTTCCATTTCACCTTTACCACACCATACAAGGTGGTGCCACTACTATTTGCACAGTACCCTGGAGAAAACAGAGGCCCAGAGAAGGTAAGTGATTTACCCACAGTCACACAGCTAATAAGCAGCAGAGCTGGGATTTGAACCTACATGCGCTCAAACCAGAGGCAGGGCACCTAGCACCAAGCTCCCTCTCTGGAATAGAAAGGATCACTCAAGTAATGAATTACTGGGCAAAAGAGCAAGTGAGAAGTGCAAATTGAAAGCAAAAGTTTGTACTGGCCTGACATACCAATCTTCATCAGCTCTCTCCTCCCAATAATTCCTGTATTTCTTTCTCAACCTACTTGTCCAAGATTCAAATTGTCAAGATGCCCTAGAAAGCTGGCCCTGGGCCTGCAATCCGCTGCACGTGGCACTGAGCAGGCCAGGAATCAACCGTGAAGATGAAAAAAGTATGTGGACAACTCACAGCAACAACTGCATGGTGTTTTCGTTTTAAAAACAGTATTACTGTCCGTTACAACTACATGGGAGTTACAGAATCCAAATGCTTACATTCAGCATCATGTAAAAAACACTTAAAACTATTTTAACCAGTAACTTGAATTACTGCAGAGCAAGCTTCAGACTTTTCCAAAAGGTGAAGTGCTTCATAATTCCGTAACAGAAAAAATATATCTGAAAACCAGGTCTACCTGGCATAACTAAGTCATTCTTAAGTTAAGGGACATTTGCTGATTTATTTGATTCCTGTGCTGTCATCCTCTTTGAGGTAGTTTTTCCTGTCAAGTTGCTTATTTCTTTATAAAAGCTATTCTGTGTTTTGCTCACTAGAGAGACTGTTTTGAACTGTTGTACAGTCTAAGTGACAATTCTGGGTTGAACTGTGTCCCCCAAAAAGGTATGTGTTAGTCCTAACCCTTTGGGACCCATACACACGACTTTATTTGGAAATAGAGTTGTGGCAGATATAATCTATAAGAATGAGGTCATACTGGAGTAGGGTGGGCTCTAATCCAATATTACTGACGTTATTATAAAGAGAGACAAGAGCCCTGGCTGGTGTGGCTCAGTGGGTTGAGCGCTGGCCTGCAAACTGAAAGGTCGCCAATTCGATTCCCAGTCAGGACACATGCCTGGGTTGTGCGCCAGGTCCCCAGTTGGGGGCGTGTGAAATGCAACTCATTGATGTTTCTCTCCCTCTCTTCCCCTCTCTCTAAAAATAAATAAATAAAATCTTTAAAAAATAAAACAAAAAAAGAAGAGACATGGAGACACAGACACACAAGGAGATAAGCCATGTAATAATGGAGGCAGAAATTGCAGTATTAAAGCTACAAGCTAAGAAATGCCAAGGACTGGCAGCCAACTATCAAAAGCTGGGAAAAAGCAGGGAACGATTCTCCCTTACAGGTTTTAGAGGGAACACGGTCCTTCTGAGACCTTGATCTTGCACTTCTAGCCTCAAAACTGTGAGACAATTAATTTCTGGTATTTTATGCTACCTGGTTTGTGGTGCTTTGTTACAACAGCCCTAGGAAACTCGCCCAGTGAGCCATCCCATTCATGCCTCACATAACTCAGACTTTTGTGAAATTCTCCAGACAAATGCCGAAACAAGTACCCTAATGTGGAGCTGAGATGATTTGAAAGTAGTAAACACCAAATAACATGTCAGTCTTTGTCTAGGAGGAGGATGTTAATAACCCACCAACTTTGTGACCTGAGCTTTCAATTGTTTCTTCGGAGCTGGTAAGCTGTGTGCCTAAGGGCAAGTAAATAAGCTTTTCTTTCACTAAGAAATGCAGTGGAGTTTACCAGCATTGGAACAAGGGGGCAATCTGTGGGCACTTACACACCTGGAACATTTGCATCTTCACTTCCATAGATGTCTTCCCGACCCAGCTAACATGGCCACTGAACTTGATGTCCTGCTCTGGGCTTAGGCTCTTCTTACGCATATCTGCAAAACAGAAACTCAATCTGAGTTCAAACCGTACCCAAAATTTTCTGTGCTGTAAATGGACAATTTAAAATGCTGATAAATTCCACTACGTTTCTTTTTTTTTTTGTCTCCCACGCATAATGGCTTTTTTGATATACAAAAGAAATTTGTGCGTCTTTCTGAAAAACGTAGACAAAGCAGAGGATATAAAAAAGTAAAACTGGAACCACGCAAAACTCTTTCCACACAAAGATAATTATAATAAGTATCTTGGTATATAGCATTCTAGACATTTCCACATGCATATATACATAAAAATTCCCCCATAAAAGGAAAATATTTTATCTAATTTCAATAATATCTTGTAATTAAACTGGTAGTTACAGAACAGTCATGGGAATGTAAAGTACAGCACAGGGAACAGAGTCAATAATATTCTAATAACTATGCATGGCGCCAGATAGGTACTGGAATTATCAGGGGGAACACTTACTAAGTTACGTAATGCCTAATCACTGGAGTGCACACCTGAAACTCATATAATATTGTATGTCAACTGTAACTGGAAAATAAAAAATGATTTAATTTTTTAACAAATAATAATATATTATAATTATTAAGAATTCTAAGTATGTATAGAAAATAATTATTAGTTACCAATCTTGTCCACCAGAGCTGTAACTATTGATAAAGGAGACATCTTAGTTGAGTGCATTTTGGTGTGCATGTAGCAAACAAGAACTGTAGGGAAAGAGAAGAGAAACAAATAAAAAGCAAAGCAAAATTATTTCTCAACATTTACAATTCATTCTCTGAAATCTATAAAAAGTCTTATCTTACTTGCCCTGGCTGGTGTGGCTCAGTGGATTGAGTGCTGGCCTGTAAACCAAAGGATGGCTGATTCAATTCCCAGTCAGGGCACATGCCTGGGTTGCGGGCCAGGTTCCCAGTTGGGGGCGTGTGAGAGGCCAACCGATGGATGTATCTCTTGCACATTAATGTTTCTGTCCCTTTCCTTCTCCCTCCGTTCCTGTTTCTAAAAGTAAGTAACTAAAATCTTTTTTAAGAAGTCTTACCTTGTTTTGAAGGCCCAATCCCCCATGTTCCACTCGTGGTCTTATCCTAGGACCCAAGACTTTATACACTGAAAAGTTTTAGGGATCCTCTCATCTAAATGCCCCATCAGTTTTAGATTTGATGAGGAAATTGAAGCCTGAAACCCAGGCCCACCAGGGGGCTTGTCACCACTCCACAGAGACACAGTGCCTAAATCAGAAAAAGACCCCAGCACATGAGTCTGGCAGCATCAGACAGTTCCAGAAAAGAAAAACAATCACAAAAACTCAGCTACCTATTTTCCTCCTGAATCTTCCCTAATCATGAAGCAATTATTTCATTCAGAGTTATTCCGCCTTCCCCGTAACACCCTTGGCTCCTACACCACCCTGTGGTTATCTGCATACCTTCCATATTTTAACAAGCATTTGTATGTGCCAAGCATGGTTCTATGCACCTCACAATCATCAACTCATTGAAAGTTGTATTATGCTTCTGTATTTAGTGGCCTCCCTGCTTCCTCCATGATTCATTCAAATGTGTATCCTCAG
>PVKM010002213.1:0-67335 GCA_004027735.1 Carollia perspicillata | reverse complement strand
TATTAGTTGAGGAGGGGAGTTTTCAGCACACATTTATTTGTTGGGTCTGGAAACTTCCATAGAGGGAGTCATTTCTTAGGCAAATGGTAGGTAAGTGTGGCCACTACAAGGGTCCTGTGGATTGGCTGGGCCAACCTCAGGTGGCCTGAGCAGGCCTCTGCCAGAGAAGCTCTTCAGTGAAAGAGAAAGGAAATGCAAGTCAAAGACAAAGGACACGGAGCACATGCTGTTGTCTCCAGGTCTTCTGTTGTCATACTCAACAGATGGGGCTCAGTAAACACATTTAAGCTTTATACAAACAGGAAGGGGCTGAGATTCAGACCAGTAAGTTTATGTGAGGAAAGCATCCTCTCAAATCCACTGCGACTTTCCCCAAGTCCCCCGCCTTCCTGTTCCCTGGAAATGCTGACTCCAAGAGCAAACAGGAGTAAACTGGACCCACCTGCATGCCAGACGTGGATATTTTTGGCTTTTGAACCAAAACGTCAGGCAGAAAATGGGCAAGAGGTGCCATCTTTGTTTATTTCCACTATCTCTTCTTGTCCCTCTGAAAAACCACTGAAAGTTTGGGTGTGAGAATGTATGTGGTTTTTATTTACATTTACACCTATGTATGTATAATGAATGTTATTTTAGTGGCTACTGGAAACTTGCTGTGAAAGTGCAACTTCTACATGTAAAAATGTCTAGTACCACACTTCAATTCTTAGCACTTTTAAAATTACCTGTCATATCTGGTATTAAAATTGCCAGTCTGCATTTATTTTGAATATGAAATATGTATTAAACTTTCACTTTAACAAATAATAGACATGGAACCATGGCAGCTAAAATCATTGAAATTCTCAATTTTAATTCAAGTCGGTGAATACTGAGTAGTAACTATACACAAAGTATACACAGCAATAGGTGCTACAAGAAACCCAAAGAGGTAACCACATTGAAGTCCTTGTCCTCTGAGGTCCTGCTCTGCAGTGCTGGTCTCCTGCTTTTTAACTCTGCCAACTCAAATGCTACTTATTTCTAAGAGAAAAATAAGGTGTGGCCTATCTTCAATGAGGGTATGTCTAGATTAAGGAGAAATGTAGCCATGCGCATATACACAGAGGTAATTTTCATTGAAGTTGGTTGATGACAGATGCCAAATGAATTCTGCCAACTAAAAGTACTCCATAAATCCAAAGACAAGAGATGATTGGGGTCACTGTAGACATGGGAGGCTCTCTGGAGGAGAGTGGGACCTGCATCAAGCCTTAAAGGACAAATGGGATTTAAAGAGGGAGAAAGCAGGGAGGAACACATTCTATGTGAGAGAAAGCAAAGCTTCAGTAGATGAGTATCTAGCAAGGCTGGAGAGCAGTGAGGCAGGCAGGGACTTGATGAAGAGCCCAGACTCAGGAGACAGGCTGGGTTTGAATCCTGGCTCCACCACTTATTAGCTGATGAGCTGGGGAAAGTCTTACCTGTGTGTACCTCAGTACCTCATAGACACTTAATACAGAGTAAATGAATTAATATTTGTGAAGTTCTCAGAGCAGGTGGGTTGGAGCAGAATATTCCTATAAGTGAGTTCTGGGAAATGGATTTGAAAATTAGAGTGGGGTCTACTTGTGTGGAGGCCCTTGAATGACTCGCTTTGGGCTTGGTCTTATAAACCATGGGAAGCTATCGAGAGCTTTGAATGGCATAGAAGTCAATGTAACACAATATCTTTCCTGATGTATCAGTGCAAGCATTTTTGTACTCTTGCCTCTAAATCCACTCTTATACATAACTTGAAAAATGCTCATTTTCCTCACCATACCTTTTCATTTCAGTTCTCCTCTTTTCATTTTTATAATTATTTTGTTCAATTTTGTGAGGGTTTTGCATTCATATTGCTTTAATGACTCTATAATTACTAAGCTAAACCATAAGCTTGAAAATAAATATAGACCATAACAAAGGACATTTCCCCCCAGCCTAATTGCTATTAAGAACAATATCTGTTTAAAGTAAGAAAGCCTCCATGTATTGTATACCCATTATCAGCAAAACACTAGATTCGTTGAACTTATAATTCATAAATGTAAAAATAAAGTGCCCCAGGGGTGTATTCCAAATGAGGCTATATTCAGGAATACAGAATTAATCATCCTACCCAGTGTTAAAACATCAGATTTATTATATTTAATTAAGGAACCCAATGATTTCTCCAACTCTGATAAGTTGTCTTTACACAAGCATGGAAATACAGATATTAGCAGTCAAGGAAAGTGCACAATCTTCAAATGGGATCACTTTTATTACAATTTTGTCCTCTTTGACCTATTTTTTTTCTCCACTCAATTCGGATAGATTGTTTGAACACTCTGGTACCTGGCCCTACAGCTTCCTTAACCTCTTCTGAATGCAGCCACGGCCATTGCGACAGTCTTCAGATGCCGAGTCCTCTCTCTCCGGCACTCACCCTGTGTCTGGCACGGCTGTCAGCTGAGCCCCACACTGCTCCTGAGGAACCTGCAGGGGATTTACCACCCCGGGAGCAACCCTCGGCTAGTGGGGGCTGGTGTGAACAAAGGCTCCTCCCATTCTTTCCTCAGGCAGTTAAGCTGGGAAGCATCCTACCTGCCGCCTAAAGGTCTTGATGGCATTAGGCCCCAGCCACCCGAGGCAGTGCTGCACAGGGATTTATATTCACCTGTGTTTTCCTTCCTTTCCCATTTCACTTCCAAGCTTACTTCCCACACGAAAGACCTGAACGTAAGCCTCTTCCTCAGACTCTGCTTTCAGTGGCACCCTTACTGCAATAGTCCGAAAGCACAAATCCAAATGCAGGGAAATAGAGTCTATTTTGGCAAATTAGAGTGATGTCGAATACCTACAAAAATCCGTAGCTGTGGTGTATATTATAGAGGGAACATGTATTTGAATTTCAAGAATGAGTAGTGTTATGTGAGTATTTCCAGCAGTAGTTTGACTTCATTTTATTCTTTTATTATTTTAAGGCTATCTGGGGAAACCTTGAATATACAACTGCCACCTACATTATCCCAATCGTAGTTGGCAATCCTATATTAAATCTAAGAATGTGCTAAATTGGGTGACAAGGCAGAAAGATGAGTTTATACAAGATACAGAGGCTGTTTTAGCCTTTGTTTTGTATTGAGGCATGTTAAAGATGACTTTTTTGTGAAGATTCTCTGATTATTAAGCAGTGTGTTATTATCTTGGCAAACCGATTATTATACAGGAGCATCTTTATTATGGAAGAGAATGTGTTCAGCACAGCTTTGTGAAAAACTTCATTATCACAGGTAGAAACGATATAGAAGGCATAGGAATGAGGCCTAAGATATAAAGATAATGATCTTTGCTGCCAGAAAAATGTCATTAAATAGAACTGCATATAATCTTAAATATACAAAAAGTGAAATGCATCTGGAAGCTCAGAAATCTCTACATATGAAAACATACGACAAAGCATCTAGACACTGAATCTAAGAGAGAGGGAGAGGAATTCTGTTCAATTTGGGGCTTCTAAGCAGTTCTATATTGAGGCAAGCTCAGGAGTAAAGGGATGTAAAATGCTCTGCCCCAGCAATTTGGAGAACTAGGCTCACTCATCACATCACACACCCTAGTTTCTCCCACACCGTAGATAAAGAGACTGAGGCTCAAGACCACTTGCTCAAGCTCCCAAAGCCCGAAGTGGGAGATCGACTGGACTGTTGACGAATATACAGGATGGGGCAAAAACAGGTTTACAGTCGGGAGTATGTGAAACAGAGGCTTTCTGGTGTCGTTATTTATTAAGTATTGTATTAGTTTCCACATTCATAATGGTAAACCTACTTTTGCCCACCCTGTATTGTATCATTTTGTTTTAATCACAATTGTCTCTGAAGTTCCTACTTAGCACGGTACCTGTTACATATGATGGTCAATAAATATTTCTTGCCATGAATGAATAATTAAGAAAGGGGCACCATTGGCACTTTCTCAGTCTTCCCCGAGCTGTCAGGGGGCTACACACACACAAACAGTTACCTGGCTCAGAAGTTGACCTCAGAGCTGGCTGGAGGGAAGCACTGGAGTACACATGGATGAAAAATATCTTACTGATGCCTAAAAGCCTTTAAGGGGGGAAAGGTTTTAATTCCAAATTAGAGATTAAATGCTTAAAAAGAAAATACCTAGTGAAGATAATTATGCAATGGAAGTCATTGCTATATCAGGCAGTGATAACATGAGTATAAATGACTGATACTATGTTTTCTGCTATTTCACTATATTTTTGTAGTACAAACTATCAGCTAGCCAGAGAACTCATGCTGAACTGCCTTCGGGAGAGATAAAGGCAATTACTAAGTGGGAGAAAAGGGACAGAAAGAATATATACAATTTGAAGAAATCAGACCCTAGAACTGCATAACTGTCTTGCACAGGGTGAGTTGACAATTAACCAGGGGCTCAGAAAAATCAGCTTCTTTTCTATATCAAACATGGCTTTAAAGATCCACAGCTCTCTTTGATGAATTTATGAAGAGCTTTCTGTTTTTCCTAACTTAACATAGTCACTCTCATTATAAACAAGACTCTTTTCTAGAAGTTTCATTACCTGAACATGTCAGTCAGTTTCTAGCCAGGGAAAGAGAAAGATTTCTGGTTATTTCAGATGGAGTGACTTGTAACATAAATGTTAAAACAGAATTGTAGAGGGAATTGGTTGCAAATGTGTTAGCAGGACTAACAGAGCAAAATGAGATGGAGGTGGTACCCACAACTCCTCCCTTTAAATCAGACCATCCTCAAGCAGGGACCCAATACTTGTCACACTGTGGCTGACTATGCGAGTCTGGAAGCTTGCAGTCCCACTGATTCTTCTGAAACTACTAGTGAAGCTGTTCATAACGACCTCTGCACTGCACAGTAGACGTCATCCTACTGCCTATCACACTCTCTCAGCTGCTGTCACTGTCAGTTTGTGGGGGGTCCACAGCGGGGCAGAAATCATAGTTGGAGCAGGTGATTGTACAGTTGGTAATTAATTGGGATACATTAGAGAGGCACTTGTGAAAGAGCAGCCAAAGGGTGATAACTTATATTTTAAATGAATGCGTATTGACCTAGCAAACTATGTGATCACTGGTAATCGCTAGTCATTGTATGTACAGTGAATATTAACAACACGTGTATCATGGCACTACACTACAGTAAAAGAATTGGAAAGTGAAAGAATTAGCCAAAAAGCTTACATTCATAACACATAGACACAGACAACAGTGTGGTGATAGCCAGAGGGAAAGTGGGGTGGAGGTGGGCAGAGGTAGGGGGTGATGGGGACAGAAAGGGACAGCTTGGTGCAGCGGGCGCAGAACGCAGTGTGCAGATGATGTTTTACTAAGTTGTACACTAGAAACGTGTCTGGTTTTGTGAACCAATGTCACCCCAATAAATTCAATTTAAGGAAAAGCATAAAATTCTATGTTTAAAAACAGCTGCAGGCACTATTTCATCCTTAGTGTGGTATAGGCAGGCAGGGGTAGGGAGCAGACTCTTCTGTGGAAGGGGTTAGCGTGTGTCCAGTTGATCACGGTTTTCTTGTATCACGTTAGGCAGAATTATTACCCTGATATGTCTTCACTTACATGTAGAGATTGAATATAGATAGATTAAAGATATAGATAGGTAGAGATTGGGTGTAAGATGCATATGCGTGCCAGGTTGACAAGGAGTGGACTTGTGCTGGCTAATTTTACCTGTCAATTTGACTGGGCCGTGGGGTGGTTAAACATTATTCTGGGTATGTTTGTGAGGGTGTTTCCGTTAGTGATTAGCATTTGAATCAAAGACTGCCGTAAAGAAGATTGCACTCCCCAAAGTGGATGGGCCTCATGCAATGCTTTGAAGGCCTGATCAGAATAAGAGGCTCAGTAAGAAAGAATTCTGTCTGCCTGACCACCTTTAAGCTGGAGCATTAGCCTTCTCCTGACTTCAGATTTGGACTAGAACTTACATATCGGCTCTCCTAGTGATCAGGCCTTCCGATTCAGAATGGAAATATACCATCAACTCTTGTGAGTCTCCAGCTTGCCAACTGTAGATCTTGGCCTTCTCTGCCTCCATAATTGCATGAACCAAGCCTTTATAGTATAAAGATTATATAGTTCTGACCAGTGTAGCTCAGTTGGTTGGAGCATTAACCCATAATTGAAGGGTTATGGGTTTAATTCCCAGTCAGGGCACATACCTAGGTTGTGGGTTCAATCCCTGGTCCAGGCGTGTATGATCCCCAATTCAGGCATGTATGGGAGGCAACCAACTGATGTTTCTCTCTTACATTAATGTTTCTCTCTCTCCCTGCCCTTCTCTCTAACAGCAATGGAAAAAAAAGTGTCTTTGGAAGAGGATTAAAAAAGAATATTTAGAAATATAACATATGCAATAAAGAATATATATATATTATAGATAGATACATAGATATTTAAGGACTAAAACATTCAGTAGATGAATACAAGGACAAAAAAATCTCTATGGAGAATCAAGCTAGTGAAATGCAAAAATCAAATGGAAGAAATATCTTAAAGGTCAAGCAAACATGTAAAGATATAGAAATAATAAGGGAAAAGATAAACCACTTGGAAAATAAATAGGAGAGACCTAAATATTACCAGACTTGAAGACAGGAACAGAAGGTTCCAAAACAACATAATAACCAGCCCTATGTGATTAACTCTCTTGGCAGAAATTGAGTGAAAACAAACAAATGAATGGCCTTTGGAATCCTAAAAGGAAACTGGGTTTAACAGCCAAAGAGGAGATGGAGTTCAGGAAACCGTCATGGTGATGATTAAAATGTTGAGGGATAGAATTGAACAAAGGTGTGTCAAAGACATTTAGAAAGCCCCAAATGTCGTGTGTGTGTGTGTGTGTGTGTGTGTGTGTGTGTGTGTGTGTGTGTTTCTGGACACTTTTTATTCACAAATGGGTAAAATTATGTGCTTTCTAATGATGCTGGCCATAACAGTCGTTAGTAGTGTGAAAATAAAACTGTGATCAAGGACATATAGGTTCTGTTACTAGCCAACTCTAGGAAAAGTCATTTAATTCAGTTAAATCTAAATTTACTCATGATACGCAATCCCTAATCCTTCTAGACCTCCTTAAAGTACAGATATGAGACACAATCACTGGTCTCCAGATCACCAGGGGAAATTGCCAGTTCCAATTCTAAGGACTGTACTTTGCTAGATCTGGAATGAGCTGTAATGTTAATTTTTAAAAAGCTCTTCTGGTGACCCTGAAACAAAGCCAGTTTAGGGAACCACTGGTCTGTATGATCTCTGTGGTTCCTTCCAGCTCTAAAATCCCAGAGGATCTCTAAGGTACTGAGATCTAAGTGCGTGTTTGATTCACATGAGCCACAGAAGTAACAGGGATGCTTTGTTTTCAAATAGACTCAGTTCCTAAGCACTGTTCATTTTGTTTTACTATTTGGTTGTAGGGGAAGAAAAAGTACTTGGCATAAAATATATGCCTTTGTGTCAACAACATACTTGTAAACCAAATGAGTAAAAGAATTAAAGGGGACCGAGCACAGATTGGTAGATAACACAAGAGCCAGAAAAAAATGTATACTTTCCCCAGAAACTAAATGAAAGCCACAAGTATAGAGAGAGCAAATGTTTTCACTGAACACTAGCTTTCCTTTTCTGAGAACCCACTGCTGGATGCGCAGTGGCCTGGCGTGGGCAATGACACACATGAGCGGGAATCTGATTACACTGTGTCTGCGGGGAAAGTAGCTTATGTAGGACTGTTCTCGTTCTTCAGCTTCATTACTCACGTTTCCTAAGAGCACAGTATTGCTGAGCTCACTTTTCTTAGGGGCTTCTTAAAACTACAGTCACGATAGTTTAATTTTCACAAATATATATGTACTCCGACCTACCCAGAGCCAAAAATTCTTTTTTGAGCCTGAAAAACATTTTGTGACTCCTTTAAAATATTTTGAAACCTCTGTTTGATTAATAATTTTATATTACATTTTCTTATCAACATTAATTGTGCTATAATAACTCATTTTTTTGCAATAACTCATTTTATGAAAACTCCCTGGGACATCCTGAGATGTTTATGAACTCACTACTATGGTAGTGACTTGATTTTCATTTAGAAGCAAATGTATTGCTACCTAGTCATCCCATTTTCTAAGAAACTATTTACTCTCAAATTAGAAACCAAGTCTGACTTTTAACCTTTGTGGTGTGAGATAAAAGTGTTTTAAAGTCTTCTTTTAATGAACAATATCATTATTTCATCACTTGGATTTATCTAATTTTGTAAAATGTCCAGGACAAGAGTGTCTGTGAAACCCAGATCAACAATACATACTGCCATACATGTTTGATAACTAGGTTAGCTGCTCTCACACACATGAGAGCTCTCATCATGAGCTCCTTGGTAGCACGCGAAACACATAATACTCATCCTCATCCAGAGATCTACGTGTTAGAGAAGGAAGGGATCTGAGAGTTCATCAAATGTAATTTTTTCCTCATTTGGAAACCGTATCTCTACCCTGAAAAATGGGTACTTAGCTTCTGCATAACTGCCGGGACAAGGAGAGAGCCAGAATTAATGCTGGAAACTCTGACAGTTACTTGGAAAAACCATCATTATACCGAGTTGTTCACTCCTAACCTCACAGTTCTGACCTCTGAGTAACAGAGCAATGCTAATCTTCCCATCACAGCTCCGAAAATATTTCAAGACATTTCACAGTTGCACATGCCTGCTTCCTCCTGCTATTCCTCCCATAACAGTTTTTCTAGGGCCCTTTCTTTCACCCAAGGTTCCTTCTTCTAGACCTGCCATAATTCCAGAATAAAAATGCTTTTGTCTATAAAGGGAAAATATTGTTTTTGTAAAGGACTATTGATTTCTCTTTTACAATTTAAAATTAAATGTTTGTTATAGAAAAACTGAAGGTGTTGTCTTATATTGTATCAGTATTTATCAGGCACCACAGTTCTTTTTATGAACTTATTAGTCAATGGATTACTTCTCCCAAGCAAAGACAATATCATATCCACCTTTGAGTCCTTAAAAGCTAATAAATTGCCAACACATGATGAGCATTTAATAAACATTGGCTTTAACTAATGATATCTAAGACACCTCAATTGAATATTTTTAAGAGGATATTAATTCATTTGATTACACGTGATAATGGATGATACATAAGCTTCATTCTCATCTAAAATTTTATCTGGTACCATAATTTAATTTAAATATATTGCACAGGATGCACCAATAATCATTAATAACCAAATAAACTCCATGACTCTGCTTGAGTGATCCTTTTAATGGTGAACTGCAGGTCACAACACGGTAGCTGTCAATTCTACTACACCAAGGCATCTGAGGTGGTTGGCTTCTGTGCCCAAGCAGGTTGTAAATAAATTTCAGATAGAACCTGGCATCGCCCTGAAGGAATTCTAACTTCACACTGTTGGGGCAATTTACCAAGATGGCTTCAGGGTAGACTGACTTTACACAGCACATTTGAAAAAAACACATTTATTCAGCATCATGTTTAGACTATTACATTTAGCAATCAACAGCATGGGTGCAAAACAAAACTACATTAAAACCCTTTGTTGGAATGCTGTCTAAAACATGTCCCTTTCATAGCAGCTAGGCCCTGCCACTGTGCTTGGCTGAGTGCACAGCTCTGTCGTAACCCATAGCTTTCCTGTCACTCCTCTGGCTCTCCTCTCCTGCTATGCCTTGTTAAAACCTTCTGCCACCGCCATAGCTACTGCTGCTGCTGGAACTGCCATAGCCAGCTTGGTTTTGTGGGGTAGCAAGGTAGTGTTCTCCACCACCACAGGGGCCAGCACTTCTGCCTCCAAGTTTTCTCCTTTCATGGATCCAAAATTTGAAGATTGATTGTTATTGCCAAAATCATTGTAGCTTCTACTTCACCTCCCAAATCCCTTCTACTACCATCATGAAAGCCACCTCCTCCTTTGTTATGGCTGTCGTAGGTGCCACTCCAACCAGGCCACTGCTCTGGTTTCCATAGCCCTATCTACCACTTCCATAGCCTCTGCTTCCTCCGGAGTAACCAGGGCTGCCTCCTCCATAACTACCGTCATTACAGAGTCCATTATACTCATCCCCACTGCCACCATATCTACCACCACCACAGCAGCCACCAAAGCCACCTCAACCACTGAAGTTTCCTCCAAGACCAAAGTTGTCCTTCCCACCAAAACCACCTCCTCAACCTCCTCTGGAGTTTCCAGAAAAACTTCAACCTTTTTGGCTGTATGAAGCAGTAGCCATCTCTTGCTTGAATAGGGCTTTCTTTACTTCACAGTTGTGGCCATTTACAGTATGGTATTTCTGAACAACAATTTTGTCTACAGAGGCATGATCATCAAAGGTTACAAAAGCAAATCTCTTTTTGCCACTGCCTTGGTCAGTCATTATTTCAATCACTTCGATTTTCTCATACTGTTCAAAATAATCTCTTAGGTGATGTTTGTCAGTGTCTTCTTTAATACCACTGACAAATCTCCTTTTCACAGTTAAGTGGGGACAAAGTCTTTAAGAATTTTCTCTTGAGATGGCCCTCTTTTGTTCCACAACTCTTCCATCCACTTCTTGTGGCCTTGCATTCATGGCTGCCGCCACCTCCTCCACAGGGGCATATGTGACAAACCCAGGGCCTCTGGAGACCTTGCTGTTTGGATCTTTCATTACCACACAGTCCCTGAGCATTCCCCTTTGCTCAGAATGACTCCTCGGACTCTCATCAGTTGCTTTGAAGCTCAGACCTTCCGCTGCTGTTCAGGCTCTTTGCAAGGCTCTGACTTAGACATAACAACTTTAAGGAAGCTTACTTGGCAGCGAAGTCCATTGAATTTTTTAAAACCCTGTAATTCTTAATTAATTGCATAATAAACACCTCTCTACTCCAAGATCTGCAAATGAATGGAAGTCCAGCTGGTTGCATAGAACAAAGACCTCCTACAGATTCAATATGAAGGTTCTGTGCTACTATTATTTCCCCAGTAAATTTTCTTTTGCATAAAATCCATTATTTTTCAGAGGAGTATTGTTTTTACTTCTTTTCTGATTATTTACAAAGCCAAAGGTCTAATCCAGGTATTATATTTCCTCCTTCTTTTATAAAATATTATAATAGAGGTATATTTTCCTTTTATAGCCCATTTTAAAAATTCATTCATCAAAATCTGAGCCATAAATAACAATAACAAAAGTTTTGCAACTGAACATCCTGCATCTTGGACATTTTTCAAAGCACTTGCAAAATATATGAAATTAGCATCATCCAATCCTTGTGAAATGCGTAATTCCCTAGTCTTTCTTTCTTTTATAAAAAGAAGTCATATAATTGCCTTAAAAAATTCCTTGACCTAAGAAATATCCATTTAACTCATAGTTGTTATACCCCAAACTCTCCTGGAGAGCTATCTCCCCTTAGGAAGCCCTGAAGCAACCTGTATTTCTGAGACCAAGACTATTTTGCACCCAGATATTGGAGAGTGCCTTAGCCATCCCAACACCACAAGAACCCAAGGCTAACCCTTCATTTCTGTAACCAGTCTACCCAGGCTGCAGTGACCACCCTCTGTCCTGTCCCACTTCAATGAGGAAGTTAGGGTAAACCTAGGGTTTACATAAACTTCCCATCTCTTCAAAGAAAGCCAGGTAAATTCTCAAGGTAATAAAGCAGGAGACAAAGCACCCTGGAAGGGTAGCCTGCTCTTCCTCCTTCTGTTGATGATCCAGGCCTACCTATTGAAAGGCTGCCTGCTGCAAAGGCCTCCAGAATATAAGTGCCCAACCCTAGGCCCAAAGTGATTTGCCAGGGTTGATAGAGACATGGGGAAAAATAGCAACCAGGAGTAACTTCATTCCTGAAAAAATTATTTTATTCAAGAAATATATACTGTGCTTCCCCCATGTAACAGATAGTTTTTTACATTTAATTTTGAGCAAATTAAACTTCATAGTATGACATATTTCTGAGAATGAGAGGAGAATGAAGTTGATTGTCTCAGAGAAGTATCAAGCCTGTATTTCAGATTGAGGTATCAGTTTCCAAAATATCTTTTTGTTGTTTCTAGTTTTTTTTTTTTAATTTCTTCTTCTTCATGTTATGTAATTATCTTGGTAAAATCCTGAGGCCAAAAAGCTCCCATGGTATGTTTTTTATCAGTTGCAGGGGATGCTGTTTTGATCTTTCCAGCTTATTACAACCTGACAGTGTTCATTTCTTTCATTAAAGCTCCCATATTTCTCTTTAAATGTAAGCAGATTTTGAAATTCATTTGAAAACATTGTAAAACATAGTTGTACAGGTTCTTATTGATCATGATAAAGATACCACAATGCCACAGTAAATGCAAAGTTTAACTCTAAATATTTTCAGGGGTAGATACTGAATTAAGCCATGCTTCATTACTGACTTCTGTCAATTAAATATCATAACTTTGTTGGTAGGAAGAATTATTAACATCTCTCTTAAAGAAAAATATTTTGCATAAGTAGAATTGTTAAATACATAATTATAAATAGCACATACAGTGTTTCAGATATTAAAAGAAAAAAGTTTCATACCCAAAATCAAAAAAGAATATAAAATAGATTCTCCTCCTCATTTTTTGTTTCTGTGTCTGTGTTTGTTCACCAAAACCTTAATAATTTAAAAGTGGTCTTTGCATGAAGTCGTTGCATAGTTATCTTTAGAGAAAATCAAAAAATAGACTTTGAATGCAGAGAAAAGAAAACAAAGACACAACACAGAAAGAATCGAATCAACACATAAGAAAAAATAAGCAGTTGGCAACCATTGCCCTTGACAAACTGGTTCCCAAAAGGGATCTTAAATCATCTATAAGTTTATGTGCTAGTCACCAATTTTTTATTCTGAAACTTGCTGTACTTCTTATATTTGTGTCAGTTCTAATGATTATCAGAAAGTGTCTCAATTATAAGTATTATTGCATGATACAGTACAGCTAATTCATAATCATGTAATATATTCACATATTCTTTCATATAGACTAGATGCTGAAGATAAAACCAAAGGCAAAATAAACCACTATCTCTGTCCTCATGGATTTTTAGTCTAGAGGTGCAGTTAAACATTAATCTCATAAGTATATCATTGCAACTGTGCTTAAGTGCCACAAGGCAAAGGTCCAGGGTGGTATAAAAGTGGGCATCCAGAGGAGCTTGGTCTGAGGGGGGAGGGTGAACAAAGACCGCTCGCCTTCTGCGTTTCCTGGGAAACAGTGCAGAGGAATGCAAGTACGGTCCTAGTGGCTTGTTTTGTTTTGTTTGTTTCTTAAAGGTCTGGTATCCTGGTGAACTGAATTTGCTCAATTTAGTGTTATATTATGCTGCCTGCCCCCTCCTGAAAGAAAATGATTTTAAAAATCAAAGTATTCTCTTGATCTTTATGTAAAGTTAAGCTTTTAAGTAGATAGAATGGTATAGATAAGATCTTTCTTGACACTCTTCTTCAAATCTATACCAAGTTTATATTTTTAAATACTTACCACAATATAAAACAGGCTTAAACATAATGTAAAAAGAGGATGCTATAAAATCACCCCTTGTTTTGTATAGTGAAATATCTATTATCATAAGTAATCTTGGTTTTAACAAAGCATCAAAGAGAGGCATAACTCCTGTATAGCTGAAACTAATACAAAGTAATATTGAATGTAAATTATAATTTTAAAATAACAACCAAAAGAGAGGCATAAGCCATATATAGAAAAGATTTACATATTGCAAAAACAGCATTAATAATGTCAACCATCAAAAGAATGGCATCTTTTTTGTCATAGATCTATACGCCAAAGTACAAGTGTTTAAATATCCAAAAGCTTTCTAATTCTGCTCAACATTATTTAGATGTTTAAAAAATAAACTTAACTGTGAAAATATATAAGATAAATTCACCCTGAAATCTTCTGCCTTTGTGTGGATTTGAAAGTTTAAATATTTTAAAAATCTAAGGTGAATAAGATGTGCTTAACTTCCTTCCTTTGCCTTATCCACTGTATAGATTGCTAAGCAACCTGAGGGATCAGTACATAGCTACACGTACACTCAGAGAAGCATTGCTTTTGCCTGGATGGTCTGAATGGCTTAGTCTTGAGCAAATGTCAGCATCTTCTTACCTACCCCATTAGTCCTGTTCTCCCCTTTTTTGTTTCGGGGTCTTTGCCAACTTGCGCATCTTTTCACCTTTCTATAATGAACTCTGAGAGTGTGGACTTACCTTCTGGGTAAGACGGGTATCATTTGCCTTCATTTATGAATATCAAAACAAGGGACTATAGCTTATTTCCTCTGTTAAAAGTCACAAAGCAAGAAATATAGAAAAATTAGGAAACTTCTGGTAACATGGCAAACAATGCTAATGCCCTGAAATTCTGGACAAAATAATAATATTAGTGAATGAAATCAAAGAACTAAATAAATGGAATGATAGCCATATTCATGAATAGGAAGACTCAATATTGTCCAAATACCAATTCTTCCTACCTTGTTATGTAGAGTCAATGCAACCCTAATTAAAATCCCAGAAACTTATGTTATGGATATCAACAAACCGATTCTAAAGTTTCTAGAGTGAGGCAAAACACCCAGAACAGCAAATGCAGTGTTGAAAGAGAAGAACGAACTTGAAGGACTGTGCTACCCAACATCAAGACTGACCACAAAGCTGCAGTTATCAAGAAAGTGTGGTGTTGGTGAAAGAACAGACAAATAGAACAATGGAACAGAATAAAGGGCACAAACATAGGCCCCCATAAATACAATCAACTAATCTTTGACAAAGGAACTAGGGCCATACAGTGGAACAAAACAGTCTATTCAACGAGCGGTGCTAGAGCAACAGGACATCCACATACAAAACAAAAATGGACCCTGGCACAGACTTTACACCCTTCACAAAAATTAACTCACAGTGGATCATACACCTAAATGTAAAATGCATGACTGTAAAACTCCTAGAAGATAACATAGCAGAAAACCTAGATGACCTTGGGTATGGTGGTATCTTTTCATATGCAATAGTAATGACATGATCCATGAAAGATACAATTGATTAGCTGGACTTACATTACAATTAAAAATTATTGCTCTGCAAATCATACTTTCAAGAGAATAAAAAGACAAGCCACAGAATGGGAGAAAATATTCACAAAAGATGTGTCTTATAAAGGGCTGTTACCCAAAATAGACAAAGAACTCTTAAAACTCAACAATAAGAAAACAAGCTGCACTGGGGGGTGGACTAGGATGGGAGTAAAAGACAGAAAACTGTACTCAAACAACAATTAAAATAAAATTTTTAAAAACAAGCAAACTCAAAAATAAGAAAACTTGATTCAAAAATGAGCCAAAGACCTTAATAGATCCCTGACTGAAGGAGATATATGGATAGCAAAAAAAAGAAGCATATACAAAGATACTCCATGTCATAAGTTATCAAGGCAAAGCAAATTAAAACAACAGTGAGCTACCACTATATATATACATTAGACTGGACGCTGATGATACCAAGTATCGCAGAGGATGCTGGTGGGAATGCAAAAGGGTACAGCCACTTTGGAAAATAGTTTGGCAGTTTCTTGCAAAACTAAATATACCCTTAGCATACAATTCATCAGTCACATTCCTTGGTATTTACCCAAAGGAGTTGAAAACTTATGTCTACACAAAAACCTGCACAAAGATGTTTATAGCAGCTTTACTTATAATTGTCAAAATTTGGAAGCAACCAAAAGATGTCCTTCAGTATGTGAAGAGACAAATAAACTGTGGTACATCCAGAAAGTGGAATGCTTATTCAGTGCTAAAAAGAAATGAGCTATCAAGCCATGATGAGACACGATAGAAACCTTAAGTGCATAGTAATTAGTGAAAGAACCCAATCTGAAAAAGCTATATACTGTATCATTCTAACTGTATAACATTCTAGAAAAGTCAAAACTGTAGACACTACAAAAATATAAGTGGTTGACAGGAATGGTGGAATGGGGGTTAAGGGAAGATGAATAAGTAGATTGCAGAGGATATTTAGGGCAAGGAATCTACTCTGTATGATATAATGATGGTTATATCATTATATGTTTGTTCAAATGTAGAGAATGTATAACACCAAGAGTAAACCTTAAGGTAAACTATGGATTTTTGCAATGTGTTTATCCTCAGTAAGAAGGTGAGAAAATGTATCTTTGTGCCCTTGCAGGGTGGTTCAGTTGATTGGAGCATTGGCCCGTACACCAAAAGGTTGAGGGTTTGATCCCCAGCCAAGGCACGTGCAAGAGGCAGCCAATTGATATTTCTCTCTCTCTCTCTCTCTCTCTCTCTCTCTCTCTCTCTCTCTCCTTCCCTCAATCCCTGACTCTCTCTCTGAAATCAATAAACAAATCCTTGGGTGAGGGGAAAAAATGTATCATTCTGGTAAGTGATGAGGACAACGGGGAAGCTATGCATACATGTCTGGAGCATGGGACATATGAGAAATCGCTGTACCTCCTTCTCAACGTCGTTGTAAACCTAAAACTGTTCTAAAAAACTAAAGTCTTTTAAAAAATAATATTGCACAGCATAGATCAGGTGGAAAGACAGAAAAGAAATTCTCAAGTGATCAGAAACTATAAAAGAACTCAAAGCCAGGATGAAATACGTGAGCTGATGATATTTAGGGACTGGAGGAATCTAAAGAAAATGGGTCGTGATTTTCCTTAATGTCTGTCTTAAATTTCACCTATTCTTATACCAGTCAGTATTTTCTATTCTTTCTATTATAAAAGCTATTTTGTTTTAGGTACTCAAATTATTTTTTAAATATTTTATTACTTTGCATGAGAAATATATTCATTTTTGCTCTTCTTAATATTTTGTAAAAGTTAATCAGAAGAAACATGATTCTCAAAAGTAAGATATCTTGTAAATTTTTTTAATATAACCAGTGTCATTCGCTGGTATGCTTAGAAGAAGGCACACTTTAATAATCATTAGAACCATGCAAGTATAAATTAAAATCCACAGGCCCAGTTTCCACTGACTGACTGTAACCCTAAGAAATTCACTTGATATTTCTGTCTCAATTTAGCCATTTGTAAAACCAATATAATAATATTTTAATTTACGTCTAATGGCAGTAGAGACTTAGTTAAATGTTGGTAAAACTAGTTTTCATTGGCTCAAAAGTCTAGATAATTATATATTATTTTATTGTTCTCAATTTTGAAAATATTTTAAGATGTTTAAATGATTAAACCTGCAAACTATTTAATGACCTTTATTTTAATTCAATTAATTACAATATATTTTAATTTTTAAAGCATATATGGCTTTTCAAAGTGATAATATCTCTTCTGCTCAATTACATGGCACCAAACTATTCTCTCCTAAATTTAAAGCTCTTTTTGTACCTCATTTCTTATATGTATCCATTGTTTTGTTTTACATTTTTATTTTATTCAAAGCCAATATGATTAAGAGAATTTATTGTCAGTTGAAAATATACATCAGATTTTAAATAAGCTTTAAACTCTGGCTTCCTTCATCTTATTCCTTTGAATAGTGTGAATATGCATATGTGACTGTGACAGGGTGGAGAGATTGAATATGAGCTCAACATATATGTTAGAAGTAAACTTCATTACACACAAATAACTGATGTAAATTGATCAGGAAAAGCAAATTAAGACTTGGATATTTAACAACAGAATATATATTATCTTATCATATCTCTTCTTCAGTAAGCTAACTGAGAAAATAATTTAAAGAAAGTGACTTTTGTGTGTGTTTTATTACAGTGTAATTTATTCTAATATCCTGGCCTCGGTTTTGCCAAATGCATTTTCCTCACTTCTTTTTACAGTCCCAAATGATCAGATTTCCTCCTGAGAAAAAGTAATGTGGAGAAAACTGCCTTAAAATTAGCTTTCCAAAAGAGATGACATAAAATGTCAGAGCAGAGAGATAGGAAATCTAGGAAAAACATGCCAGATTAGATGTTCTGGAGCATTTTGTGTCTTTCACAAAGACAGACAGAAATTGTCGGTCCACTAATAATTTTCACAGATGTTTGTGTTCCAGGAATGATGTTGAGGGATATTTACAAAGTCTGCCTTCACTAAGTGAAGAATTGCTTTTTGCAGGGGCTTTACACATTCCATGGGTGAGGACAGCCTGTGTATCCAGCTCGTTCCATTTAGGAGCATCTGTGCTCATTATTGGCCCCATCCCTCTGTTCATTTTCTTAGTCATTGACCTAGCTGCATGTCCTTTCTCATTAAATCTCTCTTCAAAATATTTGTTGGTGTTTTGGGGAAATAGAAAATTTGATCAGGTCTGAATTATCTATGTGGATGCTCTGTGTTGTACATTTTTCTTTTATTCATCCTACACTAAGTCGAAGTGTGAGTAAGAAGGAGTTATATGATATGATGATGGAAAGGTGTGTTGAGGTCAAAGTATGAACAGCTGCAAGTGTGGTAGCAAGAAATTTTATACTTTATGAAATGTGGCAGTGGGGAGCTATGGAAGGTCCTTGAGCAGTGGAGTGTAATATTCCAATTGTACTTAGAGGAAATATCCGAAAGATTAAAATGATTTAATCTTATTGTATTAAAATAAATATAATTATTAGTGAGAATTAATTAGGAGATTTTTACCATCAGTGAAGTAGTGAGGGCCTAAGCTAAGATAGTGTTACAGGAGATGGAGAGAAAATGATGAGGGAAAGTTCAGAAGTAGAGGTTGGAACAGTCAGAGAAGACCCCGAGGCTTTGAGAAGAGTGACTAGGAGGACTGGAGTGGCAATAACGGAAGGAGGACCTTAGGCTTGCTGGGGTGTTCAAAGCCCGTGGGTCAGTCGGGCGAGACTAGACGGAGAAAGAGATGAGGGCTGGAACAGAGAATCCAGCGTGTTGATGAAGTTGAGAGAGCGTGAAAGAGCCAAGGAGGAAGCATAGAGGAGAGGGGAGGGAGGAGGAGCAACAGAAAGCTCACCCAAGTTCACCGACAGAGGAGTTGAAGTGAATGTGGGGAAGGCAACATTAGAGAAAGAAAGGAGTTCATGAAGGAAAAGGGTTCAGCAGTCTCCGAAGTGGCCGAAAGATCAAGAAGGATGAGGATGAAAAAGACGCCACTGAATTTGCCCCGGAGAGTGAGGCTCTGGCCCTGACCATCTGGACACATTCTCCAGGTTTTAGTTTTCTTTGTCACTGCTCTTCTCTCTGGCATAAAGAATTGAACGTTAACTCTAAAGACACAATCAGCACTGCTATATATCATTCTAGTCTCTTCCCTTTGTTTTATAGGCTATTGCCTTGTTTGTCTCTCGAACTTGGGTTGTAAAACAGATGTTTATCCCTCCAACTTGGGTTGCAAAACCCAAGTTTGAGGACCACCCTTACTCTTAAGCTCTACAAAATGCTAGACACCTGTGTCTAAATGATATGAAGTGAGCATTGCCAAATTGGGTCATTTTCCAAGGTACAGTCTTGGTTATGATAATTCCAGTCCTATAAAGGTGTGAGGAAAATATTTATTTTCAGAACAGAACTTTAGTTTTCTGGAAAACACTTTTTATCATAAATGTACAAGCACTTTTAGGAGTAAATGCCAAACGATTTGTTCAAAAGTGGCCATTTACTTCAAATAAGTGAGTAGCCTCTTATAATCCATTTTACTCTACAATGAGTTTCATTATGCATCAGGCCATTGCTGTCTGCTTTCTTACCTAAGTGGAAGCATGCACCTAAAAACACAGAGGGCAGCCAGCAAGCAGCCTTTGCTACATGGAATTTAAAAGTCACTTGTCCTCTAACAAAGATAACAGCCACCAGTTGCCCAGCCTGTATGAGAGCCAGCTCCATAGCTGTCCTCTGTCACTGTGGCTGGCATAATATTTTGTTCCAACTGGGTAGATTGCCCAATGTCAGTGTTCTGTGTTTTACTGTTAGTGTAGCAGTAGATTTACTAAGAGGCTAATGAGGGTTAAGCTTACACAGGCTCTTTCCATGTCACATGTTATAAAATTTGCAAAAGTGAGATATTTTAACAATGATCAGCAATGAGCACTACCTTGTTCAACCTTGACTTTCCACCCTCCCCTGAACTCAATCATTTTCCCTCCTGCCTGTCTGTATTGGAGCCATGGGTATCTTGGAATCCTGCCAAGAGAAAGTTGAGTTTGGGAATCATTTAGTTTGAAATAGTATGTCCATGTTATTGCTAGCTGTTCTGGTGAAGTCCTCACTTCAAGGAATCTCCCAACACTCATTCTGTGCCAATTCCCCACGTGTCACAACCCAGAGCAGGTTGTGCTGTGATGTGGATATGTGTGTCCTAGCGAGTTTGGCACCAGAGATGTGCAGGTGGCACAAACTCCATCGACGGAAAACAAGTCTCACAGCTCCTGTGGGAAAGAAGCTTAGCAGTGCCTTTCCCCAGCATGACTACAATCCTAACGAGGTGAACATGCGTTGTGATGCTGAAACTTTTGTCAGCTGACAATGACAAAAAAGAAAGACAAATTTCAATCAAACACACTAAAGGAGAGACAAGACAAAATTATTTTTCATGGTTCTCTATTGGAAAAGATACTACAAAATAGTCACCATATGAAGGGAAAACCAAAGAGTTTACAGTGAAATAAATGTGGGAGGAACATATCATTGAGGTGGGTCCATAATTAATAAAAATAGTGTGTTACCTGTATCATTTCTGTGTAAATTGTGACGCTGCTAGGACCAGCTTCAGGGCTGTGTAATTATGCAGTCATTCGAGCCCTGTACTTGGAAGGGTTCAGTGCTTGGTTTAATCCCCTGCTGTTGTCCTCCTGAAATTCTTAAATTTTGACAAAGGGACTGTGTAATGTCATTTTGCACTGGGCCCCACAAATTATGTGGCTGGTCCTCACAACAGCCTCTCAGCTGCTGGTGGGAATGGCAAGGAATTAGTGTAGCAACTGAAGGGAGAAATGCCAAGTCCTAGATGCAAAAGTATATCTCAACTTTAAAAAAGTTGTAAATCCTGTGATTTCTCAATCTAAATAAGCACTTTCATACTGATTATTGATTTCATAAGCAGGTCTTCTTTTCCTTAAAGAAACCTCTCCCCCACATTGTATATGCTGCGGGCCCACAAGATCTCTACCAGAGCAGTGTCCTTCAGGTGTCGGGTGTCCAGAGCTGAACAACAGCTGGTCAATTATTCAGACTCAGTTCCTGCTTTCTGTTCAATTTGTGATCATTTCTCAGTTTTTGGTTTTGTTTTTTTGCTTTTACTTTCAGCAGAGGCTGGGAAGATGCAGAGGAAGAAAAAACACAAGTTGGCCGATTCTCATTTGTAAAGAGCTCCAAAATTCCAACAGGAAGTGGAGAAATGAAAAAGAAGGGTTTTTGATACTGTTTGCCACTTTCCTTTTGAGGAGGCCAGTCTTGTGGCATCATTTCCGAGCTCCAGCACAGAAGGGAGATGTGTTTATTTGTCTAATAATATCCTTGTCTTGCCTACGGAGCTTCTTTCAAGTTACAGGACATTTCTCAGCTGTGAATTTCCCTGGCTCTTTTCCTTTGCTCCGCTGTGAACTTGTTATGGTTGGGGAGCTGGAGACAGTAGCCAGCTCATTAATTCAACTTTAGGAAGGGGCGGGTGCGGGTGAGCAGAGCCAAAGCTTAGATCTGCGCGACCTTTCTCAAACGCATCCTTCTCTCCATCTGCGGGAGTGACAGCCCCTAAATTCAATCTCTCTTTGGTACAGCGCTCTCCTGCCAGTCTATTTTAAGGATGAATTCACATAAATTTTTCACTGTTATTAAAAGGCAAAACTGTTTTCGTAAGCTGGTAAAATTTGAAAAGTACTCATTCCTTTGGATAATGTGATGAATTGTTTCTTAATATGCACACGGGATCTACACCAAATGTTTACCATAGTTAATGCATTCAAAACAAAAGAACATGTGGAACAATGATTAAACTCTGACTAATTTTCTTTAAGACATTGATTACCCATAAATTCTGAAGAATTTGGGAGAAAGCTAGCTAGTGATACAAGGAGTTTCTTCAATATATTAATTATCATTTTTAGGTGGGTTTGAAATTAGATTTAGATGACAAATTACAGCTTTCTATGGGGTCCCCACTGCTAGCTAGTGAAATCCTCTGGCTTCTGGGAATGAAGCAATTTGGTTTCCTGTAATAAGACCACAAGAACCTTATTTTCCATTGCGAGAATAATATGTCTGCAGCCTGAAATGCAGTAATCCAACAGTTGCTCTTTGCCTGGGTCACCAGTAGGGATATATTAAATGCAAAGAAAACAGGCATGGAAAACCAGCGATCTGCCTATGCATTTCAAATTTATTCTAAAGCCTGTCCTCCATTTCATTTTACTCAGTTCCTCAGATGTGGCTCACAAAATTGCATTTTCCTTTCTATAAAAAGAATTAACCTTCTCATGGTTTCTAGGCATAGAGACAGAGATAGAGATATATAGATATAGAAGTAGATATAGATACAGATACAAATATACCTGTAGATATGGGTGTTTATGGATAGACATCTATTTATATCTATGTCTATATCCACACACAGTGGCACTTCTCAGGCCCCAGCCATTCAGAGGCAGAGGCCCCAATGGATTCTTTTTCCAGGCCTAAAGGGAAGGGTTTTTTTTTGTTGTTTTTTGTTTTTTGTTATCCCATCTTGGTACCTGAAATCTATTGCAGACTGTTTGATGACAAGACACGGGGTAATTGACTGCTGTGCATGCACCTTATTGAGCCCTCAGGAATAGTTCGAAAGCTGCCTAACAGGACACGGCTGCCACCTTTGCCGGCTGACTGCCTGACTTCACACTCAGTCACAGACTTTTCTCTCTCTAGGGGATATTTCCCCACTGGAGACTGTTAATTAAGTCATGGCATCTAGTTTCAAACATATCTCCTTCCTCAGAGTTTCTTAGAACTTCCTGCACAGTTTCAATTAATTTCCTTGCTTCTTTCGGTTACTTGGAATTGAGGGGGGTGCAGTGAGCATACAAAAAAAAAAGCGAACACGTTTTATAACAGTTTATCAAAATTACTTTGTCTCATGTGGTTTTCTGTTGCCTTTTCTGTTGTGTGTTTGAGTGTTTGGAAGCAATTTATGTTGCACTAAGACTGTTTTCCTTTCAGAAGTTCCTACATTTGAAATTCAAATCTCAGCTGTCAGCAGGCTGTTTGCTCCAACTGTGCCTTTTCATAAGGCCCTTAACAGGATCCTTTACGGAATATTCCTCAAACCAGAAGCTCTCTTGTTCCAAAAGCCCAGAAGGCTTCTGTTCTAGCTGGTGGGAAGAGAGAGGTTTAAAACAGTGGGCTAATCCATCTTGCTTTCGTTTGGCAGTTACCACTGAGAGTGTCTTTGCCTCAGATTCAAGTCATATCCTCTGTGGCTTCACATGCCTCTTACGGCTTTGAACCCTGGTTTTGCCTTGTTCATTTCTGGTCCTGGGGTGGCAGTATCTGGCTACATTGAGGACTCAGGCCTAGTAACTACCCAGGAAATATTTCTCATCTCTTTCTTTCTCTCTTGACATAAGTTTGGTGATGCTTTCTAAGAATTAAAAATATGAGATTTCTAAGCCTAAAGTAATCACAACTTCAATCAAACTTATCAACCTATGTTATTATGGCTGTAATAGTCTCTTGAACTATTCAACTTTGTATAAGACTAGAATTTTCCTTTTTACCTTTGTTCATCCCACGTGACCCTATTTCTCCTACATTCTTCAGGCAAGGAGGCTTAGGAAGGCAGCGTGTGGATGGTCAAATGGCAGTGAGCACAAAGTGTTTAATGCCACGTGTTAACACCCACCAGAGAGCATCCACCACAGAGGAGGCAGTAAATAACCAGGAGAATAAAATGACCCAGCCAGCTGACATTAGCTTTTGTCATCGGCCACCCAGGACCAGCATGAAGGGCCCATAAATGGAGTGGAAGATGCATGTGGAGCAACCAGACTTTCGCCTACCGAAGGCAGTCTAGCTAGTGCTGTCTCTGAATGCCCAGCACGCTAGCAATGGAAACCAATTTGCACCCCCAATGTGGCTTATCCCTCAAAGAGACCAACTGGCCACTTGGTGGCAAGTCGATGACTTTGGAATCCTTCCATCCTGCAAATGTCAACAGTTCACCCTCAAAAGGATAGTGTCCTGTTACATGTTCCTTTCCTGTCCTCAGAACCACAGGCTCAGGACCCACACAACATGGTATCCGACTAAGGGTAAGCTTAAGAAAAATATTGAAGGAAACTCTTACCACCCCTCAGAAATAGTGAAACTGGAGTCTGATGAGAGTGGGAGCTATGAAGGCATATAGAGGGGCACAGTCAGGCATAATTTTTGCACCAAGGTGGGTAATTCCGGCAGAAAATATATACTAAATGTTTTCTTCATGTTCCCTTCAATTTCGGGCTGCTCCTCCCGACCCACTCCATTCCCTTGCCCGAATCCATCCTGGTGATGCCAAATGGTTAACCTCCTGTGACACAGATTAAGGCACAGAAAGCCAAAAATAAACTTGAAGGAGGAGTAAATGGAGACTACTGCATACTTCCTTACCTCCTTGACAATGAAATGGGGTATATGCTCATTACCACTGGTTATAGCATGTACCAGACCATCCAAAGCACCCTCTTCCTCAAAGAGGAAGACAAGAATGACTTTCTAAGGACAAGGCTAAATTGTCAGCTCAGAGGCAACACTTGAAATTTGGCATACCAGTCCTTCATGGTGCAATATATATATATTAAACCCAGGGGTTCTACATGGCACTCTGTCCGGTAGGAAGAACACATGGGTCTGGGGACCCACTGAAGGGTCATTCTTCCTGGCACCATTGGACTGCAGATGCGCATGTGCAGCAATCCCAGTCTGAGTCGGGCGTGACCACCAAAGGCTAAGACCCCTCAGGAACGAAATTTGTACCACACCTTCCAAAGATCAGCCCCCAAGCTGTGCTGAGATGACAGTTGAGGATAATGGGAATTTAGAATGGATAGAATTGGAGTGCAGGATGAGCCCTGAGTGTGTCCCTGGGGCCAATTGCCATGAGAGGGGCTCACTCTGGTCTGTCCCTTAAAAGAGTAACCTGCCCCTCTTAAGTTCCTCCTGGGAGGGAAAGTAGATCTATGCAGTGCAAGGGGTAGACTGTGCCATGAAAAGGAGCTTCTCGGGTGTCTTGCCACAGAGAGCATAATTGCCATAATTGGCTGTCCCAGATGCTGCACAGTCTTGCCTAGGCCACACTTGCCTTAGGCTGCTGTGCCCTGCTAATGACTGAACACAGCTGATGTACTTACAGCAAGTTCTGCCTGTGAGACTGAGAACTCCTTTAATGGGCTCAGGGACTCACCATTGTCCTAGCCACCGCTTTCTTAGAACTGCATCTTGATGTAAAATTTTTCCTACCCAATCTAACTTCCTTCGTCCTCTCCTTCAAGGAGTCTGACTTGAATCACAGTCTAAGGATATCACTTCTTAAGCCCTTTCCTAAATGCAGCAGTAACTTCTTTTGCTTAATAATTTCTGTTGGGCTGGGTCCTTCATGAAGCAGATGCTAAGATGAGATTAGATATGTCAATAGATATGTTAAGGGCCCACACACGAAGGATAAAGAGGAGGGATCTAAAGAAGGTGATTGAACGATGGCTTTACTGGGGGGTCCAAAAGGATATGTCCATGTCTCAGAACCCTTATTCAAAATAAGGGTCTTTGCAGATATAATTAAGTTAAGGATAATCAAATGACATCATCCTACATTATCCAGGTGGTCCCTAACTAAATTCAGTGACAAGTATCTTAAGCGGAGAAAGGCAAAGGGAATTTTGGGAGAGAGGAGGAGAAGAAGGGCACGTGAAGACAGAGGCAAAGATTGGGGTTAGGTAGCCCCTACCCAAGGAACTCGTGGAGTCAGCAGAAGGTGGCAGAAGCCAGGAAACAGTCTCCCCTAGAGCCTTTGGAGGGAACACAGCTCTGCTGACACCTTGACTGCAAACTTCTGGCCTCCAGAACTGTGAGACAATAAATTTCTGTTGTTTTAGGCCACCAACTTTGTGGTAACTTCTACAGGAGTCCTAGGAAACTAATTCAAGTGGGGAGAACGTGTGGACTAAAATGCAGGTCAAACTGCATTGAGGAAGACAGCCAGGAAAAGTTGGGTAGAAGGATCACAGTCTTCCAAGAAAGTTGTTGATAAGCCAGTAGGGAGTCCTCACACTCATTGAAGTTCTCTCCCTGGCTCCTTCATAGGCAGTGGTTCCACCAATGAACCAACACACACAATATTGAGCAAAACAGGCTAGCCAAGGAAAAAAAAACACACAGCTGTATTTTTTTCATACATAGGTCAAATACGGGCAAAGAATTCTTTGTTCTCTATGAATGTCCATGCAAGTGGTGCAACTATAAAAAGAGCAAATTACCAATTATTACAAAAGTAATAAAAGCAACTACCTTGGGGTGTTGGGTGAGCTACAATTAGGAGGGGTATAGGGAGCCTCCTTGGAACTGGGGGCATTCTGTTTCTTCAATCTACATTGTCCAAAAATCAACCAAATTTTTGGTTAAACTAAAAATTTAAACTACCTATGGCCCAAAAACTTGAGAAAAGGAGATCAACCTCATTAGTTAGTAAAGAAATATAAGTTAAACCAAGAGGTACCATTTTTTACTTGTCAGTTTAGAAAAGATGCAAAAGAATAATAATACCCACTTAAGGCTAATGATGTAAGGAACCGGGTAAGTTTATACATTTGGGAGTTGAGTAAGATGATATTTTTGTAAGAAAATATGTGTGTATATACATATATCTACACATAACACTAAAACGATCTAATAGTACAAAAAGTAAGCATAGTAATCTTATGATAAGATTATGAGCTTGTTTTATATTTTTCCATGTATTATAACTTTCTTAAAATAAACAAATATTCTATTTAGAATCCAGTAAGTAAAATGTTGGAAGTATTCTCATATGTCCAGACCTGACCACATGCTGTGTAGCAGGGCACATGATCCAAAATAAGTCCTTAACTGAATTATAGGATTTCATTTACTGTAGGAATATTGGCAGTGCTACTTAGTAAATATTTTTAGATGAATATTTTCCCCTGAAAGTTCTCAATATACCTACCTAACACTTCTAAACATCAGAGAGGGGCTTATGTAATTTTCCTTTTTACATATATTAGCATAATAAAGATAATTAAAAAGTTCTAGCAACTAAAAATTTTTCCAGGAAAAGCCCATGTTAATATATACTCACTTATTTACTGAAGGAGCATTTATAATTCCATCATGGGGAGAGATAAATAAATGTAACATCATGATACAGGATGGTGTTGTGATGAAGTGCACAGCAGGGGTACTTGGAAGGTGCCTGACCCAGTCTTGTAAGCCTTGCCCTCTCTCCCTCCCTCCTGAGGGACTCCTAGCAGATACTCAAATAGTTTAGACTTCCTTCAAATTAGGGAAAAGAATGTCTTTAAGCAACTTCTGATGTAGGCCTGCAAACAACCCTGATGTATGACAGTGGGAATAAGAGAGAGATGAAGAGAACATAAAATCCAAATGAACTTCATTCTTTCTGACTCTTCATCAGCAGTGAATATACATTATAATCTGAACAATTTATCCTGACACATGGTTTAAAAGGATATCCCTGGATATAATGCAGAGAGTAAAGGATTTCACCACATCTGGGCACTTGATATAGAAGTTATGGGAGGCCTCGCTATCCCATAACAAGGCAGATAGACATGTACTCAATTTATTGACCAAGGAGCAAATTCAGGGAAAGTAACAGCTCCTGATTGTAACAGTCACCTATCATTTTTGTTCACGCATACATACAACACTATATTTTATAAAATGGATGTATTTTAGCAGGTGCTTATTCATGAGTATTTCTCTAATTACTGAAAAAAAAACGAATGTAAATCTTGCTGCTGCCTGGGTGATTGCATTTAAAAGCTTCATGCTCATTGTGCAGTTTCTCACATTGACATTAGTGGTCCATTAATATTAAAGAGACCTGCAATACCACGGGTATTAGCTGATCATACCAAAGACTATATTTGGATCTGTCAAGCACAGACATGGCTTCCATTTTTATAGCTTGACATGCAGGACAGGCTGATCTGACTATTTTTAAAATTTATCTATCAATCCCACTTTGACTAGAAGAAAATAATCGGCTTCAACATACATGCTTTAACCAAAAAAAATATCAACTGAGATTAATATAATTTGAGTTGCTATTTTTGATAAATAAAAAATGGCAAATATGGATTCTTTTCAGGCCAACCATTAGAAAGCTAAAGGAAAAAGTCCTCTAGGAGAGTCTGTGTAAATAACAGGAGACAAAGAACGCCCCCGGGCAACCCAGGTGGCTTCTTTGCCCTCACTTTCCACTGGGTGCAGGTAACATTTAAACATGCAAAATATTTTTCTATACATGGAGTTATACCCTGTGATCCCCCATTTGGTCGTGTCCAGGAGGCCTTCAGAGCTGAACAGAAAAATGTCAAAGTCAGGCTGCAGAGAGTATCTCTGTATTGTTAAGCAGCTCATTCTCTGATCACTGTGCATACATATAGAGGACATTAAAAGACTTCTCAGTGAGATCCAGTATTTACTGTGTGAGACATCTCCAGTAATAAATCAGCCATTACCAAATGTCTGCTTTATAAAAGACATCCTGATGGACCCTGTGGGAAAATCAAAAAGGCTGAGAGCATCTGCCCACAAGCCCCTGCAACCTGGCTGCGAAGACAAGAAAGACACTGAAGAGAGCTGAGAACCAATTAGTAAAAGGAGGCATATGCAGGGTAACATTAGTGTACACTGGGCTGGCTTTGTAAGGAAAAATCTGATAAAAGCCATTTATTTGAAAAGGAAAAATCAAGAAACATCTAAATTTGGGGGTATTTTACACTAGTTGATTCTCCCTGAACCTTAATTTCTTCACCTTTTCTGAAAGCAATTTCTGCATTTTATATAGCCAGCAAGCTACACAGCAAGGACTCAAATCCTAATGTCAAAGTCAGGATTTTTGCCTTCGTTTGAAAAACAATAGGGATTTCAAAACAAGTGTGCTGCCTCCAGAAGTGAGTGCATTTTTTACCATTGTTTTATAATGGGAAGGATTATCATAGGATTTCATCCTTCATAAGCAGTCGAGGCGATTTAGTGATTGATAACAGATGAAGTTCAGCAAGAGAAAATTTGTGAAAAAAAGGCAGGTTTATAGTGTTTATTTATTTATTTTTCAAATGATTGCTTTTATTGGCTTTGGTAAGAAAAGCAAGAATAGTTAGGGGTTATAGAACAAACTCTGGAGCAAGAAAGTCTTGAGTCTCTTATTCAGTCATAACAAATAAAAAGTTGCAACATCATGGATGAAACTCGATGAAATTATACTGCAAAATAATATAAGTGGAGCCACTTTAACATGGAGCCAGAGTTGCCATCAAGAGGAACTTATTTTTAATCATCTTTTAATTTTCAATGATAGTTGACATACATTATTATACTATTAGAGTTTCGGGTGTACACCCCAGTGATTAGGCCTTACATTAACTTGCTAAGTGACCATCCTAATAAATCTCATGCCCATCTGACCCCATATGTAGCTGTTAGAATATTACTGACTGTATTCTCTCAGCTGCAATTCACATCCCCATGACTGTTCCATACCAATTTGTACTTCTTAATCCCTTCACCTTTTTCTTTTCTTTTCTTTTCTTTTTTCTTTATACATTATGGCTGATTTCAGGTGGGTACCTGTGACAAAGACCATATGATCGACAAGGCCAAATATGTTTACTATCTGGTCCTTCACAGAAAAGTTTTTTAAATTATATTTTATTGATTATGCTACTACAGTTGTCCCGATTTTTCCCCCTTTGCTCCCCTCCACCCAGCACCCCCCATTTTCTCAGGCAATCCCCATACCATTGTTCATGTCCATGGGTCATACATATAGGTTCTTTGGCTACTCCATTTCCTATACTGTTCTTTACATCCGCATGGCTATTCTGTAACTACCTATTTGTACGTTTTAATCCCTTCACCTCTTCACCCATTCCCCTCACTCCCATCCCATCTGGAAACCATGAAACACTTTCCATATCCATGATTCTGTCTCTGTTCTTGTTTACTTAGTTTTTTAGATTCAATTGCTGATAGATATGTATTTATTGCCATTTTATTGTTCATAGTTTTGATTTTTTTCTTAAATAAGTTCCTTTAACATTTCATATAATAATAGTTTGGTGATGATGAACTCCTTTAGTTTTTTCTTCTCTGGGAAGTTCTTTATCTGCCCTTTAATTCTAAATGATAGCTTCTCTAGGTGGAGCAATTGTGGCTATAGGTCCCTGCTTTTCATGACTTTGAATATTTCTTGCCAATCCCTTCTGTCCTTCACAGTCTCTGTCGAAAAATCAGCTAAAAGTCTTATGGGAGCTCCTATATAGGTGACTAACTGCTTTTCTCTTGCAGCTTTTAAGGCTCTTCCTCTGTCTTTAAACTTCTGCATTTTAAATATGGTGTGTCTTGGTGTGGAGCTCTTTGGGTTTATCTTGTTTTGCAGTTGCTGTGCATCCTGGATTTGTATGTCTATTTCCTTCACTGAGTTAGGAAAGTTTTCTGTCATTATTTTTTCAAATACATTGTTAATTCCTTGCTCTCTCCCCTCCTTCTGGCACCCCAATGATGCAAACGTTGGTATACTTTAAGCTGTCCCTAAGGGTCCTTACACTATCCTTATTCTTTGGAAGTTTTAAAAATATTTTCTCTTCTACTAGGTGTATTTTGCTTCCTCGTATTCCAAATTGCTGATTTGATTCTCAGCTTCATCTATTCTACTGTTGATTCCCTGTAAATTATTCTTCATTTCAGTTAGTATATCTTTAATTTCTAACTGGTCCTTTTTTATGTTGCTGAGGTCCTCACTAAGTTCATTGAGCCTCCCTATAACCAGTGTTTTGAACTCTGTATCTAGTAGATTGTTTATCTCTATTTTGTTTAGTTCTCTCTCTGGAATTTTGTTCTGTTCTTTCATTTGGGACATGTTTCTTTGTCTCCTCATTTTGGTAGTCTCTCTGTGTGTTTTTCTATGTATTAGGCAGAACTTCTATGTCCCCCAGGCTTGGTAGAGTAGCCTAAGTTAGTATGTGTTCCCTTATGGTCTAATGGCACAGCCTGCCCTATGACCCAAGCTAGGCACTTGAGGTTCGCCCCCCCCCCCAATATGGGCTGCGTACACCCTCCTCTTGTAGTTAAGACTTGATTGTTGTTGGCACATCAATGGGAGAAATTTACCCCCTGTCTGATCAGCTGCAAGGACTGGCTATGACTTCTGACCTCCAATCACCATGGAACCCACCCCACAGAATAGGATTTAACATCAGTGAGGCTTTGGTGCCCACTGAGTCTACCCCTTGAGGGTGGAGGTGGTTGATTGGTGATGCTTTGATATGGTCTGAAGTTGTCCACTGTGTGTGCTACCTCTGCGGCCTCCTAGGAGGTGCAGGCAGAGGTCAGCTGCCTCCTGTATTCCACCTGGGGTCACCTGGCATGGTGACCCCATGCCAGAGTGATATGCAGATGGCTGCTACTTGTTCTGGAGGTGCCCAAGTGAGGACAACTGAGGTTTGTTTGAGGACAAGCAAACCAAGGCCAGTTGCTGTTAGTGCCAGGCCTGGGCCCACTTAGCAAGATGTACAGGGCATGATGAATATAGTGTATCTTACAAAACTTTCCCTCAATGTGTTTCTGTTAATCTCTTCCAGTTTGTATTTAAGACTAATTATTACCATTACAGTAGTAGCCCCTCACCCCAGACTTTACTTTCCGAAGTTTCAGTTACCCACCATCAACCTCAGTCCAAAAGTATTAAATAGAAAATTTCTGAAATAAATAACTCACAAGTTCTAAATTGTGCACTGTTCTGAGTAGTGTGATAAAATCTCCCACCTTCCACTCCTTCCCACCTGGGATGTGGATCATCCTTTTCTTTATCATGTCCACTCTCTATATGCTACCCACTTGTTAGTCACTTAGTTCTGTCTCTGTTATGTAATCTCCTGTCATGGTATCACAGTTCAAGTAATACTTGTGCTACTTAATAGTGGCCCCAAAGCACACTAGTAGTGATGATGCAATATGGATATGCCAAGAGAAGCTGTAAAGTGGTTCCTTGAAATGAAAAGGTATGTATGTATGTATAGGAAAAACATGGTATATATAGGGTTCAGTACTGTCTGTGGTTGCAGGCATCCACAGGTGGGGTCTTGAAACATATTCCCTGCACATAAGGGAGAACTACTGTATTTTAAGGCTTGTATTTAATTTAAGGTGGCATTCATGAGTTTGGAAACATTTGTGTCAAATTTCATGATATTTAGAGAAAGACCAATTAGATAGTATCTTGTCCTGGTCTTCCAGAAAGCAGAGCCCAAGATGAGGATTAAGTCACTAACAATTTATTTGAGAAGTACAAGCACAAAGTAGTGAGTGTAAAGGATAAAGAAAAAGAAAGGAAAGGAGGATGCGAAGCCAAGTGTTACTGCACTGGCTATTGCTTCACAACTAGCTGTGGACAGACATTGCTCAGCAAATGTGCTCACTCAGCATGCAGACTTTCTCTAGCAAGTTGTTAAGAACTGCTAAGAGCAGTCTACATTCCAGGTAAAGGAGAGGGGATTCTTAGTCACCCCCTCCCATCTCTCTTTTACCCTTTATCAAGGTTTACCCCCTCTGGAGGCTAATTCCCCTGAACTCTGGGGTTGCCTCATTCAGCCCCTCCGTGAATGTTCAGATCCTATTAGTGACTGTAATACCCACAGCCTGCAGTTCAAAAGTAGAAGGCAAGCCAATGCAGGAGAGAAGGAAGAGGCATTATAAGGAAAACAGTTGGCACAAGAGGGAAGTGAGAGGCATTATTGGGAAAACTGGAGAAGGTGTGCAAGATTTGTGTCTAGTAGAGATGGTTTACACAACATAATTTTAATTTTTCTTAGCATTTCTCATTTAACATAATACCTTTTAAACAGTAGGTGTGCAAGAGCTATTAGTTCAGTGAGTTTAAAAGTCAGGTAAGGTACCTGTGGGTCTACTGGTGGCAATCACAAAAATTTCAAGTAGAGTAGCTGTAGTGGGCAGAAAATGGACCCCAAAGATCTTCATGTGCCTCATCTTCCAAATCTGTAAATATGTTACTTTACATGGCAGAAGGGACTTTGCAGATGCGATTCCGTTTGAGTTGGGGAGATTATCCTGGATTATGCAGCTGGGGACAATCTAATCATACAGGTCCTTAAAAGTGCAAAGGGTTGGCAGAAAATAGATCAGAGTGATATGATGTGGACTCGACCTGTAGTTACTGCTTTCAATATGGAGGAAGGGGCCATGAGCCAAGGCATGGAGGCAGCCTCTACAAGCTAGACAAGGCAATGACACAGATCCTACCCAGAGCCCATACCAGGGAACACAGCCCTACTTACAGCTTGACTTTAGACCAGTGAGGTCCAGGACAGGTTTCTGACCCACAGAACTTCAAGATAAGTGTGTGGTGTGTGTTATTTAAGCTGTTATGTTTGCGGTGATTCATAATGGCACTAACAAACACTAATAGAGTTGTGTGGGGGTGGGGAGGAACTAGACAGTTTATATGAGGCTGTTCTGTCCTTCCATCACAAATCTTAGTTCATTCTGGGCATACAATCACTTCTTTTCAAGAAAGATAGCACAAATGGATATGTTTTTATATGACTTTCATTTTATAACCTTTCTAATTAGTTAAAGTAACATGTTATAATATTTAAAGGTGCAAATTAAAAACCATGTTCATTAAAAGAGAAAAGAGTAGTAGGTTGATTTTTGAAATGGTGAAGAAGCCCTTTACAAAAGCCAAAAGAAAAAAGAAATATGAGAATAGCATTGCTGTGAATCGGATGTGTTAAGTATTGAAAAAAGGATACTTACTGGTAGGAGAAAGCAAGGAGGTAATTTGATATAATACATGCTTGACCCAATGTAAGGAAGGACTTTCTAAAATTCGAGCTGTGCTTATGGGAACAAATTTGGGAGAGAGGATTGTTCAAACACAGCTGGTATAAACATTTGATAGATACTGTCAATTCCAATGGATGATAAGTCAGATGACCTTTATCATTCCTCTAACCTTGAAATCTTGTGATTAATCTTGGAAATTATTTCATTGAGTTTGTTTGTATTAATGACAGAAAAAGGAGAAATGCAGAAAAACAGAATCCAGGAGTATACCAGGAGTATATCCCCAGGCAAATGCAAAAGGGAAAAATAAAATCAGTGGTAAGTGAGATAAAGGAGGAAAAAAGAAAATCCAAAATGAGATGTATATTAATACTAGCCATTGCTAAAAGAATATATTAAGATTAGTTCCTGTGAGGTATCCCTCAAAAAAAACCCACAAAAAATGTGCTATGCCCTTGATATTACAGAGACATAGTTAAAATAAGGAAATGGTAGCAGAGAGCATTCAAAATATGAAAGAGCTGTGTTTATAAGAAAGGCACAAACATCATAAAGGAGAGATGGGTGACATTAATGATGATAGATGACATAATATTTTATAAGAGAAATGATGGTATTAGAGTTTGGGCTGACAAAAGGAAATGGTTTTGGTAAATTTTGCAATATGGACAAAAATAGTAGAAAGATAATTCTCAGATGCGATGACACGGTGAAAGTGGATTGTAGGGTAGGTTTTCTGAAAATTACAAAAGATGGAAATGACAAGACTATTGATCACAAGAGGTTTTAATTGATGAGAAATTGTTCAGAGACTATGTTACAGAAGAAAATCAAGGAAAGTCTGTTTCCTAAATGTGCTGAAATGTGTTTACAGCCTTACATAAATTATTGAACAGTCAACATCCTGAAAGCACATTACACTTTCGTCCTTGGAAATGAATCAAATGTGTAACGAGGAAGGCTGGAGCAGAGATGTTGTGAAATGATTTCAGACTGTCTGCATTTACAGCCTAATGGGCTTAGTGGGATTGAGACGTGGCTTAAAGGCTGGCAACACTAACCTCTTTATGTCTCATCTTTCTCCTCATACAATGAAGGGTCTAACTAAATGGGCTCTGTGTTTCTCACAGCTCCGGAGTTGAAGGTGATGGTTGTCAGTAATGGCCACATAATATTCTGTTCATCCCAATCTGATTTTTTAATTTAAGCATCAGTGTGATCATTTATCATGCTCATGTCTTTATGCTTCCATTTATAATGATTCAAAACTATTCTTTTCAACACATTCAAATGTATGTATTCCTTGGCCTGCACCTGCAAATTTCATATTTCACTGATTGTTATTAGGGCCCTACCTAGTAACTATAATCTAACTAGCCTGAAATTGTTTTCTACTTTAGTTATTCACCCCGTCACTCACAATTGGTTACATTAGCCTTTGGACCACAAATAAACTTTTGAACACATACAAGTTCTCTACTGCTCTATAACAGGAGTGAGACATGGGTTGAAAGAGGATGGGGAGGAAAGGCCACTGAAAGCCGCTGTAGAAATAACTGTGCACTCCAGATTCCCCAACCTAAGCCTCACCCTTTGTGCCTCATCCCCGCTCCAGCACTAAGAGCAAGTGGGGGCGTCCTACCCCTGTGGCAAACAGAGGGCTCCTTTCTAAAGAAATTGAATTAACCATCTGGGAAAGCTTAAGGCTTCGGGTGTGGGTATTGGGACTTCAAAGGAACACCATTTTCCTCTGGCATTTGAACAACCTGAAGTTTTCAACCAGCATCCTACCTGCACAACTCCTACCTGGGACTGTTGGCAGGCCCAATCTGCCCCCGCCCCCAAGGGTCAGAGTACACAGGGTGCCCAGAGTAATACCCTGCTGGTCAGAACACTACCTGCTGTCACAAAGCAGATGTGACACATAAGGGGTGAGAATTACTGGGTATTAACATAAGAGAAAGACCAAGGTAAACTACTGGGGAAATAAAACCCTCTAGAAAACATTATTCAGGAGACTGGAGTACACTTAAAAAATGAAACTACCAAACACTAGGATGAGGTAGCAGAGAGTATGTGGTATAAGGAGGCAAAGCCTTACCTTTATAGTGAGGAATCAGCAAGTATTGTCTAAAATCAAAAATAGAAAATCAAGAGTATGTATGCTTAATATGCTATGATGGGAATACATACTAAAAAGGAAGTCAGTGATGAATAGTATTGCCTTTATAAATTGGGATGTGGAATAGGGAAAGTAGGGCAAGAAACTTTCCTTTCATCATAATTCTTCCTATACGATTTAACTTATTACTGTGTCACTTAGATTTAATTTTTTTCAATTGAAAAAAAAAACCCTTCACACAGGGATATGCTCATGAGGTACAGAGAAACTCCCAGTGTGGTGCAGAAAAATCAAAAGGCCCTCTGTGGGCAAGGCGAACAGAAACCATTGCCTTCATCTGACGAGCAGAGATTGCCCACCCCCAACCAGGGGCGGTGTCAGGAGACAAGCCGGCCAGCCTCAGGACCCACTCTCAAACAAAACACCATCCACCTGAAAGTTCCTGGAGTTAAAGATCAAAGTTCAACTAAGATAATCACCTCTTGGGGTTATGTAGGGGACAGGACGAAGTACAGGTGATATACACTCAGTCAACAAGGGGAGAGCTCAGTGTGAAGAGCCAGGAGAGGCCAATTTTCTCCGTTTGTTTTTCCTTTTCAATTGTTCTTTTCAGTTTCCCCAGTCACTCTCAATTTCTGCTGTGACAGATTCATTCAGCTAGAACCAAAGGTCCTGCAGGGTCTAGGAAAATTCTTCATCCCTTACTTAATATATTTCACTTTGGAACTCAAACCTTTTCTCCCTGGTCGATACTTGATGGATTTCCTCCTCGTTAAAATACCATCTTCTTCTTTACTTGCTTTTAGTTACTGGATGTCTATTTATTTAACTGATCGCCTATAATATTAGTAATGCTTGATGATACCTCTTTACATTACATATTAGCTGCCAATTGCCAGAAGAATGTGACTTGCCGGGCACACCAGGCACACTGCTGTCAGTCAGACTAGGAGGACACGTGCACACAAGAGGGTCAAGGGGAAGGGAGCTATTGCAGTTTGAGAATGTGAGTTTTCTTTCCCTTCAGTAGCTTTTTTCTTCCCCAAGTTAATCGTTTGTATTGCTAAGGTTTATAGGTCTTGAGTCACCTGTGGTAAATCTAACAGATGTTATGGCAACTGTGATTTATTTTCTTTTTCTCTTGATAATCAGGAAATAGCACATGAAATAAGGGATATCAAGTAAACAGGATCTTTGAAAACACTAATTCAACATAAAGTGCGTTTCACATGCAATGCAAATGAATAATTAAAATTGTCTAAGAGCAGACCCTTCTGTTAAAATATATGAGGCCAAGACAAATAAAAGATGTCAGTAATATCTTTTGAAGGAAAAAGAGAACTATCTACACTAAAAATCTGCTTGCAAAGAAAATTTATGAAAAGATTGCAAGTAACAATAATGTGTCCCTTCGTTAAATATACTGTTTTCAAATTCAGAAACAAGCATAGAATCATTAAAAATATATATAGTAAAAACATCTCCAGCATAAACATTTTCAGCATGAGAGTATCATTTTTCATTAAGCATTGAACAAATGAATGCATTTTCTTTCTAACTACTACACAGAGAAGGGGAACAATATTCTGCAGTGGAACTCTGCATGCGCCCTTTTCCTAGGTCACCCCCACACAATCCAGGAATTGCTGAGTTAAGAGTTAGGGAAACATGGGTTCCAGCTGTGTCTCAGTCAGTAATTAATTGCCGACCAACTTTAAGGGAAGCATCGAACATTTATGAGCTTCTGTCTCTTCATCTATAAAATGAGACCAGTTAATTACATGATCTGTGAAGCCAATTCTAGCTAAGAATCTGATAATCCTAGGACCTCATTTAACCAATTACCTCCTCAGAGGCCCAGTCTCCAAATACAAACACACTGGTAGTTAGAACTTCAACACATGAATCTAGAGGGACACAGACATTCAGTTCAGAACAGGTACGTAGGTAGGTAGACAGGTTCATTTTCTCCCCTTCTCTGCCAGGCTGACCCCTAACCTTCCTTCTAGCCCAAGCTTAGCTTTCACTCATAAATGAAGCCCCCTTCTCCACCATTTCAACTGAGCACTTTCCCTCTGCCTCTATATTTACTCACACTATATTGTGCATGGTATATATTTTTGGTTATTGGGACTGTTTCTCCTTCTAGTCAATTAATTATTTGACAAAAGAGATATTTACCTGTTATTTAACCCTACCCCTGGTACTGGTTAAGTACACACTGAATACTTATTGACTGGGTGAATGAAAAGACATGGGTCTCAGACAAATCTGTGCAGCATTCCTTTGCCACTATTTCTTAGCTGGGTGACCTCACGCTAATTTTATTATTTAAACAATATGAATCTCAGATTGTGGACTGTAATATGAAGATAATGCTGTATAATTTTAGGCTTGCTGAGAGGATTCAGTGAAGAGGATATGCTATATATCAACTGTGCCTCAATTAAAAAAAGAAAATTAAGCCTTGACTGGATGGCTCAGTTGATTGGAATATTGTCCCATACACCAAAAAGGTTATGGGTTCGATGTCTGGTCAGGGCACATATGGGAGGCAAACAGCTGGTGTTTCTCACGTCAGTGTTTCTCTCTGCTTCTCTCTCTCTCTCTCTCTCTCTCTCTCTCCCACCGCTCTCTACCTCCCTCCCTCACTCCCTTCCTCTCTAAGATCAATAAACACATCCTCAGGTGAAGATTTTAAAAATTTAAGCGGATATAAAAGTGCCTGGCACAATGCCTGGAGTATCGTAGGAGATCAATATGTGCTACTTTCCCTTTCCACATAAATTCAAGATTGACGTCATCACCAAATAGGTATTGAATTTGTAAAAGTATAAAGATTAGTCATTATTCAAATGTATGAAAAATAAACAAGACATATTCTCACTAGCTATGGCTAATTTAGAGGGGCATTTAATTTCGTATTTGATAGTTTCAAGAACTGTGCTAGTTCATTGTCTGAAGAAATAACAGCCTTATATGCACAAGGATGAACTTCCTCATAGTTAAAAGCATTCTGAAGAATCACTATTTGTTGCCACTAGTTAACCCAGACAACTGAGAAACACCCAAAAGGAGTCTTTTAATGGAGTGACTAAAGATTTCCAAGCAGCATTTTTAAATGCTTGTATAAATGAACAACCCAAAGGAATGGAATTTTAAACCTTTGTGCATGTATGAATGGTGCATAGCACAAAATGAAGAAGGGCTTTGGCAACCGTCCAGCACAAGCTTCTCTCTGCTGCTGAAGCCACCCCTGAAAGAGGAGTGAGCAGGGCCTCCACTGTCCTTGACAGAGTGTCTGGGCATCAGTTGCCACACCCACGGCAGCTTCCCAGTGCTGATCTGAGTACCCTGTTACAAATACCACGAATACAGCAGTTAACTCAGACAGCAAGCGGATGTTTCAAAAGAATCTAAGGGAAGACCACAGAAGCAGGATCAAGCAGGAACAAAGCAAGGAAAGGCATGGCCAAGACCAAACCACTCTTTAGACAGCCACCTCTGGACACTGGCCCTACTGGACTCGAGACCTGGGATCCCTACCGCCCTCCTCCCCGTCAGCAGACACCACTTGCATTACCACCTGAGCTCCGCCTCCTGTCTCCTCCCGCCCCACCCTGGTATGTGGAAAAAATCGTCTTCTATGAAACTGGTCCCTGGTGCCAAAAAGGTTGTGGACCACTCCTCTAGACTATATCTCAACCCTTTCAAAACTAACGTCTACCTCTTCAGGCCTCAAGAACTGGCTGTCCTCTTAGGAACCAATCTGCAATTATTTTCAGCAAAATCTATTTGCTGCCTAGGGTTCTGGCTTCTGTGAGATAAAAATAGGAAATATTTTCCCTTTTCTTGAGGGAAAGAGACCATCTCTCCTGTCTACCCGAAGAATCCCTCAAGGGGATTCTTCAACTGTCCGTTAGACCCGTTGTCCTTGTTTTACCGCTGAGAAAACTTGCTGAGAGAACACAGTAAGCGACAAAGCTCATCTCATGTCCCTGCAGTACACTTTCCACTGGATCACTGACTAATCAAATTTGATTTTTAAAAAAACTGATTTAATTGATCCACTTCCTTCCAGATCACTTTCATTGTTCTAGAAGGACATTGTCTAGGATTTATAATTGTTCTAGTTCTTCTCACCATTTGACCGCTTTTCTTTTCCTTTTTAAAAGTATTTTCAGATACTATACATCTGGGACTTTGCACTTCCTTTTTTATCCAAGAATAAATCACAGGGACAATACCCTGAAGTTACATGAAAATACACAAGCTGAGGTTCAGCCAAAGAGCCCAGCTCGTTCAGAAGCGATTGTCCTTGTGCACAGGATGCTTTATTTTACAGCTAAGGAAAGCCAAGTGTCTCGCCCTCTCACGTACAAAGATCCCTTGAGTGGAAAGCTGTATGTTGACTCTAATCACAGAAATCTGGGATCAATTATGGAAGTTAGTCAATCCTAAAATTTTATTTACTACCTGATACAGATGTTTACCTTCCCTTTTAGATTTCATAGTCAGCTGGAAAATTTATTTAACTATCTCCCAAGATAACCATTTCAAATTATGATTTTTTTATGGCAAGAGTTTCAGCACTTTGGTATCTGCTATTGATTTTGTCACTGCTAGAGGCAACTGAAGTTCTGAAAGAACCCCACTGTGAAAAAAAAATAACATTGGATGGCTCACTCAAACTCATTTTAACCTTACTTTTCTTCCTTGACTGTGAGTGCTAAAAATAAAAACTCACCTTCTCTGGATGCCTTCCTACTAAAAACAGTAGTTCTGTGACACAGTTCAAGCCAAAGAGGTACATAAGCAGACTTCCATGTGTATCTAAGAAAGTCTCTGATTTCCTGATGTAGGCACCAACCCTTTCCATTTCCCCTTTTCTCCTTGCCTGGATTACAGATGTATTGCAGGAGCTGCAGCAACCACCTAGGGGTCATGAGGGGCCAATATAAAATATTACCTTTAACTAAGGTCCTAATCTCAGTCAGTTTTAGATTTATTTTTAAAAGTGATCTAAAGTCATCAAAATCTAATTGAACAAAATAATTTATTGTAAAATCATTATTCATCATTCAAACTCACTTTTTAATTCCAAAAAGGCCTTTGGCATGCAAAGTTAAATATTCTCTATTGCTTTCTTTAATCCCTTTCCTGAACAAAACACTCCAATGGTTTCTCGGTATTCATGGAATAAAATTCAACTTTTTGCCATGGCCCAGAAGTCCTCGTGGGAACTAGCCCCTCTCCTGGACCTTATTGAATGTTCTCTCCAATCCATGCTACCTTTCAGCTGTGTCACCCCTTTCTGTTCCCGAGTCTGGGAGCCCCTACCTTCCCTGGAGTTCCACCTCAGCCTTCTTTTCCCACATTCTTCCAATGACAGGTCCTTTCCCATTCTTCAGGCCTTGGCATGAACACCCCCTCGTCAGAGCAGTCTTCCCTGACCACAGGACTGCCGTGGCCTCAACACACTGTTCATTACACTCAGAGCACCCTCCAAACCCATCATTCCAGTCATTTCCTAGCGTGTTTATTTGTTTACTCATTGTCTCTCCCCATCCTATTAAAACATAAATCCATGAGGACAAACACTTTGCTTATGTGCTTGAAAATGTATCCTATCAATCATAAAATGAGTTGTTTAATGGGCTATTTTATTGTTCAGCCAGGCATTTCTCAGCATATCGATAGCATCTCCAACTACCTGTTTTAAGATCATGCATGAAATTAGCAAGAATGATAATAGCTAATGACAATGTGGCTCCTACCGTGTGCTAGGTAATGTGAGTGCTTTTATGCATTAACTTCACAACAATTCTGTGAGATGGGTACGATCATTATAATTCCATTTTATAGATGAGAAAATGGAGAAGTTGCTAAGGTCACACAGCTGAGAAGTGACAGAGTTGGGGTTGACATCTGGGCCATGTGACTGCGCAGTGCTTCCTCACAAACATGTCCCAGCTGCTGACTTAATCTCCCAGTAACGACTCCCTTGCACTGCTGTAGTGCTTAAGTGATTGTGAACTTCTTTCATATTTGTTCTGTGAGATGAATGAGGTCAAAATTTGCCAGAAGATATTATACATTTGCAACATATGAGAAAACTGAAGTGCAGAGATATGAAGTGATTTACTCAAGACCAGAACAGCAATTGGTGGAAGTGCAATGTGGCCCAGGGATTCTGATTCCTGGTCCAGTCTTCTTCCCTCAGCACCATTGCTGCCCACGGGCCTAATGCAAATTCCACATGATGGGTAAAGAATCTACTTCCAATAAATATTTGACTTCTTTTCTATATTATGGTAACAACAGTGTACATTGGCTTAAAAGAATCCTTTAGAGCAGTTGTGCCATTACATGTTTGCATGATGATCTCTCCCTGAACATAAGCACTTTTATATGAATATGAAAACAATTAGAAGCTGTAAAGCACTTTACTAATGTGAGTATATTAGAAGGCCCTGATTTTATATCAGTAACCATTTTGACATGTGACTATCCTCCACCCCCATTTCCAAGATCTCAAGAACAAGAATTGTGAATAATACTTGGTTTTGCTAAGAGGTCAAGACACATTTATTGATGCTTATTTAGAAAGAGAGAGAAGGCAATTTCCACTTGAGCAAGTTTTCCTTCTTTCGTGAATCAGATTCAACAATCTTAAAGGTTTGCAATGATTTTAACTTCTCACACATTAATTCATTCTATCAAACAACAAATAAGAGTTACCAGGCACCTGCTGCGGCTGAGTCCCATGCTAGGCACCAAGGAATCCAAGGAATGGAAAACAGGGGTCTTACTCCAGGAGGCTAACTCTCAAGCTGTGGAGACAATGTTGACACACTTGAAATGATCAGGGAGCAAAAATAAGACAATATATAATGTATGGTGAATGCTGCAGTATACACAATGTGAGAGTTTAGTAAAGGAAAAGGGAAAATGGAAGAAGAGACTTCGTCAACACACAGGCTACTTTCTGCAGATGAACTACAAGATATACACAAACCTGGTATTTTCAGGCTTTAAATATATGTAGAACTAAGTCAATGACTCAAGTGCAAATGGAGTTCCTTTAGGAGAGATGACAGACAGTGGGTTAAAAACGGTATTTGAAGAGGTGGCAACTAAGAGAGCGTCCTGAATTGATCAAAGACTCAAGAAGGATGGCAAATCCCAAACAGGATAAACAAAATCAATGTTTTCAACACATCTTAATAAAACTGCCAGGGACAAAGAGAAAAATCTTGACAACAGACAGAGAGAAAAGACTGATTACTTTAAAAAAAGTCACAGACTGACAATTTAGTTATTGTAAGAACTGACAATAGAAGCCAAAAGAAAATGAAATAAAATATTTGTGCTAAAAGAAAATAACTGCTAACTTATAATTCTATATACTATAAAATGAATATCCCTTCACAAATGAATAACTTTCAGACAAGCAAGACCAGAAAATCTCTCATCAGCAGGCCTGCATTGAATAAAATACTAAGAGCTGTTCTGCAGGCTTGATGAAAAGGTTCCCAGTGAAAAATCAGAAATATAAGGAAAATGAAAAGCAGCAAACACCTTCAACGGAGTTGTTTTGCTTATCACTCATGCCTCTGTGCTCCCGCTGTGGAAAGCAGACGGTGATCGAGCTCACCTTCCTCAGCCTCGGCTCTGTGCTGCTGTGGGCTACCCGGGGAGCCGGCATCGCACAGACACATGTCCAGGAAAAATGATGAGTCTCTCACATGCTTCCAGGTGATTCCAAATCAAAGACTGTTAATAAGAGTGATTTGCTTAGGAAGCAAGTCAATGCCTCTGAAGTTTCAGACCCATTTTATTGGACAGGATGTGAGCAACAAGGTGGTCTGCCTCATTATGAAGTGTTATTCTCATTCCAGCTCACTGGGTCACTGGGGAGGAGACTCCGCCCGAAGCTACTAATGATGCCCAAAATCCAATGCCTCCCTAGATCTGTGCTTAATATAGCTGGTTTTCTTCACTCTAAAGCCCGGGATCCAGTTTAAAGTGTTGCAATTTAAATTCTCGATATTCTTCTCGGTGTTGCTTTTTCTTCAGGTTTAGCTTTTCAGTTTTTACCTGAACTTCTCAAAATTCCCTGTTACTTTTTTTATACCGTTATCTTTATTTCCTCCAATTCCTGAATCAGGCCCATCCTCTCAGCTTTACCCATGGATTCTACTTTTCCTGCGCACTCCCTAACTCCTTGATTTCCAAGAGGCAGTTATAGCTCTGAAGCTCATCTTCAGTGACAGGAAGCTGGTGTCTGTCTAGTCTCTGTAAAAGATTATTAGAGCACTGCTCACATAGTGGACTGTTCACATCTCTTTGACTTCAAAAGAAGACAAAAATGTCCCCAGTAACCTTCAGAGTGGAGCTGAAGGTATCAGTGGTGTGCACCTCTCTGATTACAGTGAAGCTCAGGAGAAGTTCTCAGACGTAGCCCTCCATCCTCATTCCAGAGGCCTTATCCGAGGTCCCACCCTGTAGGTATGTGGCTTATTCCTGGAGTTAGGATCATCCTCCAGGGCCTTCTGTGGCTTTTCTGCCTATGCTGAACTGAACAGCACAGCTGGGAGCTCCAGACTACTGCTACAATCAGGAGCTTGAAGCCAACATGCAGTTTTAGTGGCTGGCTACAGTGCTGGTGAATGCCATGCTCTGAGGACAGGGCAGTGCTACTGGATATCTGCAGTCTCACCTTGATCCCAAGCATCCTCTGGCTCCTTAATCCCTAACCTTTTACTTCCCCTTCTAAAACACTAATCATTTAGAACCATAGTTTTGCAAGTATTAATATTCCCCTTTAAAACTATCAATGCCTTCCTAGTTTTGTCACACTTTTATATGCTGCTTTTCTCCCTCTAATCCAGGTATTTTTCTAAAAGAGGAATCTGATCATTTCACTGGCCTTAAAACTTTCCGTGACATGCCTTGAACCAGATTGATCTTCTTTCTTTTTTTTTTCTTTTCTTATTCTTTATTCCACTGTAGGTCAAGTCAAATCTCACATATTTCATGCAGCAACATTTTTACTGATATGTCCCCTAAGCAAGGGACATAAAGGAAAGAATAAACAAATGGGATCTCATCAAAATAAAAAGCTTCTGCATGGCTAAAGAAAATAGTATTAAAATAAGAACCAACTGTATGGGAAAACATATTTGCCAATAATATATCAGACAAGGGTTTAATCCCCAAAATATACAAAGAACTTACATGACTCCACTCTAAGAAGGCAAGCAACCCAATTAAAAAATGGGCAAAGGACTTGAACAGACACTTCTCCAAGGAGGACATACAGAGGATTCAGAGACACATGAAAAGGTGCTCAATATCACTAGCTATCAGAGAAATGCAAATTAAAACTACAATGAGATACCACTTTACACCGGTCAGAATGGCCATCATAAACAAAGCAACACACAAGTGTTGGAGAGGTTGTGGAGAAAAGGGGACCCTAGTACACTATTGGTGGGATTGCAGACTGATCTTATTTCTAAAATGGACATCTGTGTCTGACAGCACTCCCAATATCTGCCTTCCAATGTCCTCAGATTCAAGTCCAATTTTTGTCATCCAGACTCCATTTCTTTTAATTCTTTGGCTTCTCCACTCACAATCTCCTCTGTCTCACTCATACTGAATTGCCTTTCAGTTCTTCAAAGACTCCATATTGTGTCATGAATCTGGAACACTTGTTCCCAGCCTAGCTAATTCCCACTTGTCCTTAACAAAGATATCACCTCTTCCAGGAAGTCTTACTTACCAACTACTTCAGGTGCCAACAAGTTTTCTTACAGCACACTGTACCTCCTTAGCACACTTAACTTTTAAATGAATGAGAGAAAAAGAATGAATGGGAAGTAAGGAAGCAGAAGGACTAAGTCTTGACTCCCTTTTCTAGAAGAGTAACTATAAACAAATGGGCAGGGGGTGGCATTAGAAGTAAATACAAGGAATATAAAATCAGAGTCATGGAAGACTGAGGTTACCAGGGGAAAGGGCTGTCATCCATGGTCATCATGGTCCTGAGGAATAGGGAGGTGACAGATCTAGAGATCAGGCGGCAAGATGAGTCTTGGATAATTAAGATACTTAACACTTATTGGGTACGTACCACAAACTGGATGCTATTTTTAGTACTACACAGATGAAGAAACAAAGGCGCAAGATCACCTGAAAGGAAGCACACGGCTTGCATGTAAAAACTGGGAACCTAAATCTAGGTGGAGAAATGTTCTTAACTATCCTACAAAACTGGATTTAAAGAAGGGCTTTTCCCTCATTAAAGCTGAGGGGGGATATTTATCTAGCAGTTTATCTAGGTAATGCAGTGTTGGGCAGTGTGAAAAGAGCAGGTCCCTGATAACTGCCGCGTTTTCAGGGAGAAAGCTCAGCTAATGCGCTTAGGGCGGGTTGGCTGTGGGGAGGACCCAAGGTGGGGTCAAGAATCCTGGAGTCCCTGGTGTGTTATTTGGAGACATCTTATCTACAGATGCATCTCCTAGGCCTGTGGTACTAAAGTGTGGTCCACAGGCTAGGGCTGGTTTGCAAACTGTTTGTTGCCTTTCCCATACTTGTTAAATACAGAAGTTAAAGGCGCACTTTTAGAGACTTTTATAGCAAGTTGACATTGCTGCACAGGCAAACTCATGATCAGCGGCTTTGTCTCCTTAAACGGATATGGATGAGTTCAAACATTGCAGAAATGTGGCAAGAACATTGGCCATTTAAAAAATAATGACAAAAATAGCAACCAGATAATAACCAGGTCATTGGAGACACACTGATTGAGGAGAGAAGAAAGGAGTCTTTCGGAGGACTACACGTCTGACAGAGTCCACTCCCGTGATGAGCCCACATGACTTCTAAGATCTGAACTACACTCCAGGAAAAAAGAACATGCAACTTCTCTGGAAATGGCTTTGCAGCGCTGGGGAATGGTATAAATGAACACGTGTGACTCATGCAGAAAGCCTGCCGAGGAGCACTGCTGTGTACGCTGTGAGCTGCATTTCTGAAGTGGAGAGCGGTAAAGAAAAGCACCTGGCCTCACAATGAGAAAACCTTGCTTCTGGTGTCAGCTCTGCTCTGACAACCTCTGTAATCTTGAGAAAATCACTTAATTCCTTTAATCCCTTTGAGCCTCAGTGTGCTCATCTGAACAACAACAACAACGAAAGTGTGTGTGAGGAGGAGGAAGAGGGAAGAAGAGCATTGCCCTAGATATATGGTCCCTAAGCCTGCCTCAAGCTTTCATGCCTATCAAAATTACTATCTGCCCAATGATTCGGAGAAATTCTACCACAAATGCTAACACACATTTAATCTGCAGCTTCTCAAGCAACTATCATAGAAACACAAATTATAAATAGCTATTAGATTAGGTGGGATCCAACTTAAATATGGTACATATGTTTCTTACAAATGAGTTGAGAAAATAGCAAAGAATTTTCCTAATATTGAATTCAGAGTATAGAGTACAATGTGCAAATTTTTTTAATCTCCCATAGGAGGTAGTATGTTCCTGATGTATTTTGCTCATGAGGAGTCTTGCTCATATTTAAATATATATTTTTAAACTTCAGTGAAAATCAGCATTAGAAAAAATAATTGTGCCTAAATGTCCTAAATTCCATCTTTCACTATTGCTATATTAAGCCATTTTGCCTTAGCTCTTTCAAAACTAGAAGACATAATATTCAGTTAATAAATACACTGTATAGTCATTTAAATATATTGTATCTTTGGCTTAAAAATGGTGTTTGGGTCTTTCTAACCCTACTTCATCTGCTGCTCTGTGATTTGACAGTTTGTTCTTTGTGTGTACTTTATGGGAATTAAAGAGCTCTACCCTCATTATAAAGAGAAGAAAATGAAGGACAAAACTTGGGTCAGAACACAAAGGTTCCTATTTTGGTGAGAACATTTTATTATCTTCTGATAGAATGTAATGAAGTGTTATGATTTAAGTGTTTTTTTAAGTATATTTTATTGGTTATGATATTACAGCTGTCCAATGTTTCCCCTTTTGCACTCCTCCACCCAGTGCTCCCCATTCTGTCCAGCAATCCACCCCTCAGTTCATGTTCATACATCATGTCTATAAGTTCTTTGACTTCTCCATTTCCCATACTGTTCTTAACATTCCCCCATCTATTTTGTACCTAGCAATTATACTTCTTAATCCCTGTACCTTTTCCCCCATTCTCCCTCTCCCCCCAGATAACCCCCAGATAACCCCTCAGTCTATGATTCTGTTCCTGTTGTGGTTGTTTGCTTAGCTTGTTTTTGTTTTTTAGATTCAGTTGTTGATAGTTGTGAATCTGTTGTTATTTTAATGGTCATAATTTTTATCTTCTTTTCTTAGATAAGTCATTTTAACATTTCATACAGTAAGGGCTTGGTGATGATGAACTCCTTTAGCTTTACCTTGTCTGGGAAGCACTTTATCTGCCCTTCCATTCTAACTGGATAGATTAACCTTGGAGGTAGGTCCTTGCTTTTCAGGCACTTGAATACTTCTTTCCAGCCCCTTCTTATATGCAAGTTTTCTTTAGAAAAATCAGCTGATAGTGTTATGGGAACTTCTTGGTAGGTAACTCTCTTCTTTTATTTTGCTGCTTTTAAGATTCTCTCTTTATCTTTAATCTTTGGCAGTTTAATTATGATGTGTCTTGATGTGGCCCTCTTTGGGTCCAACTTGTGTGGGACTCTCTGAGCTTCCTGGACTTGTATATTTATTTCCTTTGTCTAATTGGGGAACTTTTCTTTCATTATTTGTTCAAATAAGTTTTCAATTTCTGGCTCTTCCCCTTCTCCTTCTGCTGTCCCTTTGATTTGGATGTTGGGACTTTTGGAGATGTCCCAGAGTCTACTTATGCTCTCCTTGTTTTTTTTTAATTCTTGTTTCTACATTCTTTTCTGGTTATTCCTTATGTTCCAAATTGTTGATTTGAAAACTGGCTTCCTTCCCTTCACTGTTGGTTCCCTGTGGGTTTTTCTTTAGTTCACTTAATGTAGCCTTCATTTCTTCCTTTACATTTTTGCCATACTCAATGAATTTTCTGAGCATCTCAAAACATCACTGATGTTTTGAACTCTGCAGAGTTCTCCATTTTAACTTGGCTATCACCATTTTACTTAGTTCTTTTTCTGGGGTTTTGTTCTGTTCTTTGACTTGGGCCATATTTCTTTGTGTCCCCAAGTTGGCTGCCTCCCTGTGTTTGTTTCTGTGTATTAGGTAGAGCTGCTTTGACTTCCTGTCTTAATGCACCTGTTAAGTTGTAAGGAGCAGAGCCTTAGGTATTCACCAGGGCAGGGCTACTCACTTCACCAATTTGTGGTGCTGTGTGTGGAGCAGGGGACAAGTAAGAAAAGAAACAATGCTGCTGCTTGGCCCTGGAGGCCTGCCTGGCATTTGCCCCATTTCTAGTCACTTCACCCACTTCCTGTATACAACTGGCACCCTTCCAACTCCTGCCCTGGTGATGATTCCCTAAGTGGCTGGGTTTGCATGTGTTCTAGGACCATGTGGGCCCTTGAAATAGACTATCCTGAGAAATCAGCAGTTGCTTATGTCACCCTATCTCCCACTGATTTTTACAGCCAGAAGTTGTGAAACTTTATTTTATCTTCCTAGTGCTGGAACCATGGGCTGCACAGTCTACACTGGGGCTGGGATTGCTTGCCCTCCTGATTTTTGTTCAACCCATGGGAGTTTGGGACAGCCCATTCTGCCACCACTGCTGCCTCTCCATGCCGTACTGCATCCTCTCCACCCTGATGGAGATGAATGTGGCTTCTTCAAGTTCTTGGTTGTTGGACTTCTATACAATTTATTTTTCTGACAGTTCTGGGTGTTTTTATTTTGAGTTTAGTTGTAATTGTTCTTGTGGTTGCACGAGGAGGCAAAGTGTGTCTTCCTATGCCTCTATCTTGACTAGAAGTCTATTTAAATACTTCTGAGTGTTTCTCATGGATTATCTTATATACCTCCTATTTTACTTGATTAAGTTGAAAGAATGTCTCTAACTACATTATAATGAATGACAACCCAATATTGGTTCCTATAGAAAATAATAAGCCCTTAAGTGAAAATGCTTCCCTTTGTAATCCTATGTCTTGGCAGGTGTTACTAAAACTCTTTGATTTGCATTTAAATTAGATGCTAATTTAGCTTCTTCTTTACCTAATTTTATGAGAGAATGATTATCCTAGAATTTTCAAGATCGTGTTCTAATCTCTGGTTGAGAATTTGCAGACTTGTAGAAATGCTATTTTGCTGCCAGCATCTGGACAGTGACACTGTTTATTTGGAGATGTGCTGTCAGGCACAGTTTTAAACAATAAAAGGTAGATTATGTCCTTTTTAAAAATAAAAGCAAATTCCACAGCTTTTGCTCAGTAATCATCTTAGAAGAGCCAAAATATAGACAATGGATACAAATTAATCATTTTTGTCACTTACTTTTCTATAGATTAATGTTAATTAATTAAATTGAAATGTCTCTGCTGAGAATTTCTTTTCTAAAAATATCTCCGAAATTGTCTTAAATTCTGGTTTTATTTGGATAATTAAAATGTTTAAAAGAAACTACGAGATCTTTTAGAATAATTGTAACAATGACTCAGTATATTTAATTTGAGATTTTTGTTTTACCAAGGCAGGAAACAAACCCAAGTTCCTTCCAAAACATTAAATCAATTGCCCCCATTTTCAACTGCTTTTTTTCTTTTAAAATGGTAAAAAGGAGACCTTGAGGCCTGGCAGCCTAGGAAAACTGCTGAAAGGGACAAGTTGAGCACAGAGATAATTTAAAAATAAACAGAAAAACTGTGACATTCACCTAGAGTCTGAAAAGCTAGTTCATTTTATTTCTAAAACTTTCTGTTTGATCTCAAATTTATGGCCATAAAGTCATTTTGGACATTTTACGACTGAAATTCAAAATCTGCATCCTTTGTTTATGAGCTTCGAGCAGCACAAAGTTGAGCTCTGTTTGGGCTACTGAATTTGCCTTTTATATCACAGCCTTTCAGAATTTTGAATATCCATGATGGCCACATTTTAAGGGAAAATTTTTGTAAACTAGAGGGTTCCTAGTATTTGACCCTCCAAGTTCTTAATTGCCCTCTGAGATAAGGAGGCAGGGATTTTAGCAATTAGAGATGAAAAACCTCAGGCACCCAGAGGCTAGTCTGCTGTTTCACCAAAGGTCACACCATCTGTGACAATGCTAGGACCAGAAAACCAAGCTGGTTTCCTCACTCACGTATGTTTTCTATTTTCTTCACACTCCCAGCTCTTGGCTTACAATTTCCTTTAAGGTTTCAAAGCAATTTAGTGGATATTTAATGATGAGAAAAACATATGCCATCTTGATAAACAAAACAGCACCATGACTGCGCTCAGACAATCAAGTCATTTCAGTGTTTGCGAATCTCCTTTTTCCTCTGCTCCCTGAAGAAAAGGGAGGCATTTAATACCAATTAAAGGTGCATTTAATACCTTTCACTGGTGCTGGGCCATCTGTTACCAGTTCTGTTCAACTTATATTCTAGAACAAATATTTTTAATACGTGAATTGTGTACTATTTCAAAGTTCATGTTCATTCACTATCATTTTAAAAATGTAGAAAGTTTACAATATAGGAAATTATTTGATTTATTACATTTAGATCATAATCTAGGGAAAAAAAGACTCCAAGTTTTTTAAAAGAAGTAAAGGGAGAGGTTTGAACGAGATTGAAAAGCTGAGAGAGGAGCAAAGTCAGTTTGTAGAATTAACTGAGAGAATAATAAAATGAAATCTTACTCCTCCCTCCCAATACCAATCCCTTGATTGATATCAAGCGATACCAATCTCTTTTCATATCAGTCTCTTCTTCTAACTATATATTTTACTTAATATTTTGAGTCATTTGTACTTACCTTTTCCACTTGCTCATTTGACTCTAACTTCAATATCCTTTTACATTTTTCATCCCTGTGTTGCTTCTTTATCTCTATTAAACATTCGCTTATGCCATTATTTAATAGCAATTAAAGATGACTTAGTCGAAAGAGAATGCTTTGACTAATCACTGAAGCTTGAAGCTGATCTCAAATCCCACTTCTAATGTGAAACCATCCTTAGCTCCCAAGGAGATACATTGATACCTTGAGTGGGCATGAATATGGAAAAAACATGTGAGACTGGGGGAGAAAATTTCCTTCTTATTGTACCAAAGAGGGGTGGGAAAGGGACAGTCAAGTAGTTGGTGGAAGGCTGAGCACTCCCTGGTTCAAACCCCTTCCTGCAACAACTAAACTATCAGAAAAGTTTAAAATTTATGCAATGCTTGAAATCAAAGGACTTTTTTTAAAAAAAAACTTATGAAAGGACTGAGCTTTGCACTTAAACTAATGTGGCCAAGACTGAAGCAGCACTTGTAGATCCTATAGGAGTGAGAAGGCATGGGGAGAAGGACAAAAAACTAAGCCAAAACCCTCAGGAGGCTCTGAGAGAGCCTCACAAAGTTGGCAAAATTGGGTTTGAACCAGCTGCAATCAGATTTTTAGGGGATGAATGCTGGTGGCCAACATGATCTCATCCCCAACATGGCACAATGGCCATTGTCAATTAACATTAGTCCCCTGCTTCTCCCCTCCTTGTCTCATAACTGTCTCGATCTCCTCTGTCTTTGAAGCTCTTATGTGCTTACTGATGTCGTACCAGTTGTCTGCCTTGGGCTTGCAAACAATAACGTGAGAGCATCCTGCCAATCATGGGAAAAGGTCAGGAAGGAATAAGGAAGGGAAAGACAACAGTATAATCCAGAATACTTCATGGTTGCCTGCCCGCTTGTCTATTTGTACATGTGGACCTAGTAATATTATTTATTGCACATTATTTTTAGTTAATAATTTTAAGTACTTTAAGGACTTGCATTTGTCTTCAGGGAAAAATACACACATGCACACACATACACATAGTAGAGAAATATATTTGCCAAGAAAATGCCCTTTGAATTATCACTGATGAGTAAAGGAGGAATGAGATACAGTAGAGAAACATCCCACATTAGCCAGGTGTGCTCCCCTATCTCCATGTCATTCTAATTGTTCCTACCCACTGGCCCTTGACGAGGACCTAGTTTGGTCTCTTTGAACCTAAACAGGGCTGTGTTCTGACATACAGCCTTGGTGCCTTGGCCAAGATATTTGGATCACAAAGACATTAGGTGAAGGATAATTATTAGTCTGTATCTTCAGCCACCAAGAATGGAGACTGGTATGAAAGGTCTTCCTAAATAACAAAAGTAAAGTAAAGAAAAGGGAATTAAACAGATCCATTAGAGTCCCTCTTACAATTATTTGAATTCCACAGCAAGGCAAAAGTTGGCAGTTGGTAGGTACCAGTGGAAGTCGGCACAGAAGAACAGAAGGCAGTGTGCAGCTTGCTGCTGTACAGAAAAGATTTCTGAACAATAAAAAAGGTCAAGTGGATGTATTTAAGAAGAATGAGTAAAATCCAACAGATCAAAGCCAAATAGCAATGTATTCAGTGGGTCTTTTTCTAAACTTGTCTTCTCCACATATCATGAGGTAACATTGCTTCTGCTTTTTGAGCTGTATATTTTAAGGAATTGGAGTGGTTAGATAAACTGTGGACTAATGAATGAAAGCTCAAAACTGTCCTTCAGAAAAATGAACAGTTAGTTTAATTATTGTTATTGCTATTGTTAATCTTACAGGAAAATAAACAACTTTATTTGAATATTTCTGAATAGTTAAAATTTTAAAGAACTTTTGTATCTTCTCAGTTTTCTATGTGCCTATAAGCTACACAATAAAAAGGATATGTTTGAATTATTATTTGAACATTCAAATAATCATCTTCCTTGAGGGTCTCATGAAACTACTCCAACAATATTGCTGGGTGTTCAAAGTCAACTTTAAGCCTGACAATATATTTCTTGTATGTATGGGGCTGCCTGCTCCTCTGTCCAGTTACTGATTCTCACACAGGGAAATGAATTTACTTAACAGATATCTGTTGAGCACTCATGTGCAAGATGCTCAGCCCAGGACAGTTTCCCAAACTTATCTGATGTTGAAAATCATCCATGCCTCTTATTTCTTAAAATTCTTGAGGCCCATTCCAAACTTAATCAGAATTCCAGGTAATGAGAGCCTTGCATTATTCTGATCTCCAGGGAATTTGAAAATAAGATAGATGTTATAGGGGATAGATGCATGTAGAAAGCATGATATTTGTTTGACAAATGGGGAAATATTCCAGCCTAATTGGACTATGGTATATGAGTTTAGCCTAGAATAGGAAAACAAACAGTGTGGGGTACATTGCAGAGGGTCTTGAGTGCCAAGGTGAAGAATATATTTTTATGCAGAGTAGTAATGTGACTAAACCTGTTAATATTAGAAATATTAACTTTCCAGAGGTAATTAGAACAGTTTGAAGTAATTCAAGACAGTAAATGAGAAGCCCCAGAGTAATCTCATTTCAAAGGGCCAGAGGACAGACAGGTAACGAAGGGCATTGAACGGACTGGAAAGACCATCATTTACGTGGGATCACTGGAGCAATGTTGGTACTTCATCTTCACTGACCCATTTCTGTTTTAATGCAAATGTATTACGTATTCACTCAACAGATATTTAGTGAGCACTTACTATGTGCCAGGCACTTTATATGTCCCCAGTACTCCAGCCTTTGCCACATTGCTGACAGGCAACAGCGGCAGACGGCGGAATAAATCAGCCATCACAATGCACTGAAGTGAGCTGGGGCAGTGATGAGAAGATTGAAAACAATTTCTGTGTAACATTCCTGTAGTGAATTTACTGCCAGGGTATTTTCTACATTCTAACTTACAGTGAGGAGAATGTCTTCACTGTTTTCATTTGAACATATTAGTTCACTGAAGCCGAAAGTTAAAAGAGAGAAGACTCTGGGGACAGAAGCCTGGAGAAGCCTGGAGAAGCCTGTATGGTCTGTGGCATTCCCAGACAGCAGTCCCCTAGCTTAAGGTGCCAATGTAATATTCAAAGGCTCTGCTCACCTGGTCTGTCCACTCACATTAACCTCAATTGTGTTTAAATTTCCATATTTCAAATACCTTTGTAAACCACACATGAATGGGTTTTTAATTCGAATCTTAAAAACAATCAAACAAAAAAAATGATGGGTTGAGTAATTGCTGAACCCTACTTGTCATGGAAAACATTAAATGTATTGAAAGTGTGTTGTAAATGCCACACTCACGTACAGGGTAACTGCATCCACCCTCACAGCATATTTACACAGGGCCTAGAAGTACATTTCTAGTCCTCCAAGTCCAACACTAGCAGAGCCTCTAGCCTGAGCTAACCCTCAGCTCAAAAAGGCAAGCTAAGAACGGGCAGTATTCTCGCCTCTGTTTGTGCAAAGATCACCGCTGGCCTGCCTCTCCATTCCACACCGGCACACGTCCTGGTAGTCTCTGCTGTTCCACAGAGACTCACATGGTCTTTTACAGAGCTTACAGGCCAACAGTACAGTGTTCTCAGTCACTGCATATGACCGTTCAAATCGTCACCCTTCTGGACTTAACCTCTGCAAAGGTGAATAGATTCTTCAGAAAGACCTCTCAAGACATCTGCTGCAAAATACTTCCCACTCTTCTGCATTCTTACCCTGCCATGGTTTGTGTCAGAAACCAAGAACCTTCAGGTCCTGTAAGTCGCCATTTAATCGCTGCCTCCCGTGTCTCACCAGAAGAAGCCTCTCTACTGCAGAGGCCGAAGTTAAAACAACTCAGTGAGGAACCTTGTCAGAGTGTGCTTTTTAGCCCTTCCTTGCTAACATCTGGATTAGATGAAGTTAAGGGAAAGCAGGGGGAAGAGAGTAGTTAAGGTGTACCTGGTAATTCCATCAGATAGAAGAAAATACCCCAAAAATGTTTTTAATGGATTATTTAGATATTGGAGCTTTTTTCTCCTTCTACTTTTCTATGTGATTAAAATTTTTAATAAGCCTTTATATCTTTTTAATGAATATGTGTGTTTTTAAGAATCAGATTGTTAAGAGATACATTAAATTTCACTAACATATGCTTGAAATTTATGGAAGACACCCAGGAAACTAACAATATGATTGCCAATGGATAGGGACGCTATGGAGCTAGAACATAGTAAGAGAGGGGTTTTGGGGGTTTTTGCTCCCTGTGTCTTTTGGGTTTTCAACCATGTGCTAAATGGTTGTAAATGTGTTGACTAGTCAAAAAATAAATCAAAAACCAATCAGATATAAAAGGGTAATGAGGAGAGAATTTATTCGTGTACTCATTCAGCAGACATCATTGACTGTATGCACCAGGCATTGCACTAGAAGCAAGGAACATAAAGATGAATGAAACAGTGCTGTCCCTGCGGCAGCAAGAATGGAGCAGACTGGACTTTGGTTCAGCAACCTTGGTACTTGAGTTCTGGCTAAGAAAGAATTCAGAGTCAAGACTCAAAACTATAAGAGAAAGTTTATTTAGAAAGTCACAGAGGTAGAAGAAATGGGCTCAGAAAACAAATTACAGAGGCAAAATAAGGGCCCTTGGAGCTTAGGAAAGAGGAAGGTAATGGTGATCCACCTGGGGGCGGGGAAGCGGGGGAGAGAAAAGATGCAGCCATGCTCCTGGGAGGAAGAGCGCCCTGGGTCCTCCGTCTTAACGGCTTTTAAAGTGGGGATTCTATGGGAGGTCCCAGGGGAGGATTTCAACGGCATATTCATGAGCTTTTCAGGTATGTCCTTTCAGGGTTGTGGTCTCCACTAATTGGTCGGCACCAGGGCACAGGGTCATTAGTCAGTGCAGGTGGTCCTGATGTCAGCCATGGCATAGTTTGTCTGGATTTGCTGCTTTTCTGGGCTTAGAAGTACAAGGAAACTGAGGCATCAATGTTATCCCTGGGGATTAATGCTTAAGGGAGTGATCTGCAAGGGCGTGCATGGGAGTCACATGAGGCCCCTCTTTGGCCCCTTGTTCCTCCTCCAAGGGGTCTACTGTATGACTAACAAAATGCCAGGGGAGGAAAGGTCAGGGAAGAGTCTGAACTGTATGACTAACAATATGAAACATCAAGGGGTCTAAACCCACGACCAGTGACATGCTAGAGGCAAGGTCCTCATTTTCCCATTGCTAGAAACCCAGGTCTTTCCACCATGGTGACCTTCTGTACCTGACCCATTATCGTCCTTGCTGTGCTCCTGTCCATCTAACTGCCAAACACAGTCTCCGCAGCTCAAGGTAACTCAGAGTTAGATATGATGCTTTTATAGCACCTTTCGAAATTACTGTTTGAAAACCAGTGAAGAAAATAACCTCAGGGCTTTTTCGTATCATTGGTGGGTACCAAAATATTCATGCTTTCCCCTAAAGCTAAATTATGAGCTTAAAGGCAACTTGACCTTGCTAAATTAGGCTAGCCTCTTCATGACTGAAGAGGCAGGTAGACTTGTACTTAAGATCCTGCTCTTGGAATCAGATGAGACTTGAGTTTGTCCCTCAACTTTGCCCCTCACTACTTGCTGTGTAGCCTTGGGATAAGTATTTAACATTTCTAAGCCTCATGTTGTCTGCAGAATACAGATTCTAATGGTACCTATCTCTTAAAGATGTGAGGATTACATTTTAAATGCATGCAAAGCACTTTTATAGTTATCATGATTATTATCTGGAGAGGAATCTTGGTTTTTCAACAAAAACTAGCGTACTTGAAACCTCTCATGAAGGTTTCTGATTGAGCAAAAAGGAAAAAGGACTCATGGACATGGACAATGGTGTGGTGATTGCTAGAGGGAGAGGGGTATAAAGGGACTAAATGGTAACAGGGAAAAATACAATAAAGATTAAATTTTTTAAAAAGATAGGATTCAATTTCTGCTGGCAAATTCCTCTGTGGGCTGCCTTTTTCTTCTCCTCCTATGTCTTCTGTTCCCCCAAAATGAACATTTGGCTGAAAGCTTAGCCAGATTGTAGAAGGGCTTCCAGGGAGAGGGTAGCACCTTCCAAAATCCATGATAAATATCCCTTGGCTTTACGACTCCACAGGTTTAAATCCTGCTCTGTAGCCAGGGCCTGGGGCATCAACCTTCTTGGCAGTTTCAAGCCACACACTGTGCAGAAATCAATTTCTTTGGGGAAAATATAATACATACTGGAGCAGGTTAAAATTTATGATTTTGTATCCATCTTCTGCACAGGTGTTTTTCCATATTTTTTAACTTTACTTTAGAAGAAGTCCATGGTGATACATTTTACTAGACAGCAGCAAAAGCATATCTGCATACCAAAAGGAAATTAATAAACAAAGTCAAGGCAAACAGAGAAAAATATTTGCTACTAATAAAATAATCAAAGCTAAACTTGCTAACTTGAAGAGCAAAGTTCTTCCCACAAATTGAGAAGAAAAATACGATTCAGTAGAAAACAAGAGGTAAGGAATCTAAACAGTCAGTTCACTAAAAAGGAAATGTACATAAGTCTTAACATGAGAAGATGAGTAACCTAAATTGATTTATCAATTTTAATTTAAGATCCTGGCAAAAATGTAAAAGCTCATAATCGAAGCCATTTGACGAGGCTATGGAGAAACACTGTCACCCATCATGAGTGGATGCGTGAACTGATGAAATCCCTACAGGGAGCAATTTGGCAATATCTATCAGAATTAAACATACATACATCTTGGGCTCAGCAACTCCACTTTTGGGAACTTACCCTACAGATATATTTAAATTCCATTGAAATTATCCATGTACAAGGTTATTTATTTTTATCTGCAATACAAAAGATTAGAAAAACCCAGATGCCCATTTGTAGTGACTGGTTAAATAAAGAAATTATGGTAGATCCACACAATAGAAAGCTGTATAAATTTATAAATAGACAGATACTATAATCTTAAGAAAGAAAATTCTCTGTATACTAATGTAGAAAGAACTACTATACATTTATTGTTGAGTGAAAAAGACAAAATTTAGTAGTCTGTCTTTTCTGCTACCATTTATGTAAAAAATAATGGACATACAATAAGAAGCAATATAGTATTTACTTGGATGTTCATATAAAAAAGCTCTCAAAGACTCTATATTGTGCCCTGGCCAGTGTGACTCAGATGGTTGGACCTCATCCCACAAACTGAAGGGTCATGGGTTCCATTCCCAGGCAGGGCACATGCCTAGGTTGTGGGTTCAATCTCTGGCCAGAGTACATACAAAAGGCAATCAATTGATGTTTCTCTCTCTTACTGATGTTTCTCTGCCTCTCTTTCTCCCTCCCTACCCCACTGTCTAAAATCAATAAGCATGTCCTCGTGTGAGGATTTTTAAAAAAGACTGTATTGCAACTAAAAGCAGTGAATAGGCAGGAGAGGGTGGGAACTGCCCAAGTGGGGACAAGGATGTGAGGAACAAAAAATTCATGCTTTTTTCATATTCATCTTTTAACCCTCATGAGTTAACTTGAATTTTAAAATTTAAAATAAAAAATTAAAATTCAATAGCCTTTTCCATGAGTATATTCTGTATTTTGCAAATTATATTCAAATTATATTCATGTCCACTGTGAGTATCTGCCAGATAGATGACCACAGAAGTCCCCCTCCTTGGGTCAGTTTCTGAGAGGCATCACGTGACCCCAAGAGTGTCATTTATAGACAATGTAACTGGGAACAAGGAGTATAGCATTCCTTAGAAGTTTCTGTGACATTTTGGATGGTTTTTAATAACCCTACAATTTCAGTGTCAGACTGGATTTGAGGATTTGATATTCTCTCTCATGTTTAAAGGCTTTTTTAAAACAAATCTGATGGAACTATCAGAGATACATGAGTGGCTGCACAGTAGGGTGAAGAATTAAGAATCTGAACTCTGAAGCCAGACTGTTTGGGTCAAAACTTGCCTTGAATCCTCACTGCCTGTGTGACTCTGGACAAGTTACATTGTTCATTTATGCCTCCGTTTCGCCATCTTTCTACAGAGACCACAATGCACATGTATGATAAGATGGGTAGTACGTCTAGAGCACTCGGCAGAGAGCTCTAGCATCAGACGCTGCAGGAAGCTCTTCCTGGACACTCAGAGGTCAGGCCAGCCCAGAGCTGGGAGCTGGCATGACCAGGCCAGAGGGAACTCAGTACGGAAGAGATACATACTTCTAAGGAAGGTGTCTGCACACCCTCCTTGTTTTCACAGTTATAAAAGCATTTGTTCACTTACTGCTTAATAAAAAAGATGCAACATGTGGTCATAACATCCTCTTTAAAGTAAAACCATTTAATTTTCCTAAAAACACTATTGTTTTATCCATTCCAGAGAAGTCATCACTGCTCACTTTTTTAATGTTTTAAAAAGTAATTAGGATGCCCTGACCTGTGTGGTTTAGTTGGTCAGGCGTCATCCTACAAAGCAAAAGTTCCCTAGTTTGATTCCCAGTCAGGGCATATGCCTAGGCTGTGCTTTCGGTCCCCATTTAGGGAGCGTATGAGAGGCAATCTATCAATGTTTCTCACATAGATGTTTCTCTCCCTCTTTTTCTCCTTCCCTTCCCCTCTAAAATAAATAAATCAGTAAAAATACATGCATCCATAAATATTTTCAATAGGTAATTAGGACAACAGAGATCAAAATCTCATTGTTAGTTGGTTATTAATTTCTGCTGTCTTAAAATTACATTTTATTCACAATTTCTGGGAACTGGTGAGGTGGGAGAATGGTTCATGTCCCCCATTAAAAAACATCAGCTTCAATAAAATAGAAGCAACATTGCTTGAGTGGTCTAACAACAGCATCGATTCAGTCACCTGACATTTTGAGCCTCATTTCATTATCTATAAAGTGGAGACAATGCCAGGTAACTTGCACAGTTGTACTGGGAATTATACGCAATGATAAACACTTAAAAAACTAACATATGTTTAGCTGCTGAGTACTTCACGGTCGTACTCGCTCAGGGAGGCCACATTCCTTCGTTGCCTTGGTTTCCAGGCTAGGCTTCCCTTGGAAATAGAAAATTCAAGGAAACTCTGATGAGGATCTAGTAACAAATGGACTGAGGTTGTGTGTCACGAGATTTAGTATTCCCAAATTCAGCCCCTTAAAATATGAGATTCAATAATACCCACAATGGAGTCAGTTTCTTTATATTAAAGAGTTTTCCATATTTTGTAATTGTGAAAACCCATAAGTTGTAAATTCATAAAGTCAAAAATGTTGGGACCATATGAGACCAAGATTTCTGGACCCAGGGCCCCTCTCCTAGTTTATTTCTTGTTTTTAGAGGAAGGCAGGGAGACCCCCGAGGGTAAACATCTTCTCCAAAGTCAATCAGCAAGTGAGTGACAGAGCTGGGACTGGAGCCACTGCTCATGGTTGAAAGGGAGGCTGTAAGTACAGGAACAGAGATCATTTAAGACAATGACTCATCCATCATCTTTTCATCCACTTGCCTCAGTACACAGAGACTAAATGGGGAACCTAGAACACCACTGAGGACAGCTTCGTGTTTTGGACCCAGAGGAGCTGAGAGGACCTAGTTGCTCAGGTGGGGGTACTTAGCCCCCCCATTCCCAGCAGCGAGCTGTGCCCTGTGGTCTCTATCACCAGTGCTGTCGGTGTGTGGAGTCAGGAGCACTGCAGGTTCTCGAGCTCAGGTTGGGAATTGATACAGCTGACTGACTCTGAAAAAAAAAAGGGAAAGCCATTTTTCCTTAGGCCTTCCAAAATATGCAAAATCCTGACTCATACTTTTCACTAATTTAAATTTTTCTTAAACACAATGTCTACAATTTTTGCTGTTATAATGTTCCATAAGTTATGTTATTACGTGCAAGTTATAATAAAGGTCAGGCCAAACTATTATAGTAAAATTGCTACAGTAATGCAATGAATAACAAGGTATTCCTATGAATAGATAAAGTTCCTAACGAAGTTGCAGAACAGTCTGAACATCACTCGGAAGTGCACTCTAGCAGCTATGGCATTAGATGCTCTTCAGAGAATAATGTCTCTGGGTGAACCCTGGAACCTTATGTGATGCTAATGATACCTAATGGAAAGTCATTTAAATGATTCCACAGCCTGTTATATATTGAACTCAATAATAAGGGACTTTGTAAGGGAAGCAAGGAAGTGGCTTTTAAATTATTGTGTGGGAAAATATTACTTAGATCTACTCTGCTTAGATTTTCTGATCAATTAACAGGTCAAAATCCAGCAGAGCTTACATTATTCCAAGTGCTTCAGTGATCCATTTCCCTCATTAATAAAATGCAACAGTCCTAAGTTCATTCAAGCAGCTGTTTCATTTATCATACTTATATTTACAAATGACTACAGTGATCACATCATGTTGTTATTATCACGTTTTGGAAATGATCCAGGATTTGTTTTCTTAGAATTCCTGTGGGCCATCCCATGCAAATGTAGAATATATAAAATATTTAGTGTGTTTCAGTTAAGCAGTGGAAATGGACTTCACCAATTATTTAAGCATAATAAATATACAATAAGCCAGACATAGAAGCCCAGTCCTGTGAAGTCCCATTTATCACAATATAGAGTCATATGAAAAATTAAGTTCTAAAGTAGGGGAAAATTGACTCACTATTGTACTTTCTAATAGGTAATGGTCAATATTTTCAAGCAATTCAGGTAAATTCAAACCTCACGAGTGAATTTATCTCCCCTCATTATTCTGGAACCTAAGTGTGGTTTATTGTTCACCTTCACTTGCTTACCACCCAGCAGTCCCTTTGTTTTCGTCTTGTGGACTAGTCTGAGTCAGATGATTCTAAGCATCCTGAGCATCTCAACCGTGTTGTAGTCCATTTCGGTAGGAAGCTGGAAATGTGCACACATTATGCACATTGTCATCACCTCACCCCCTACACTGACATCTCTACAGCATGAAACATTTCCTCTTTAAGACAAAGAAACTGGGAAGATAATGGAGCAATCAGCATTCAAAGCTGACTTCCTAAGTCTTAAATATGTTTTACAGAGCTTTATACTGTGATGTACTTTTACACCTAGAGTGTAAAAAAAAAGTTTTATCATCGTAAATATACCAATTCAAAAGGAGAGGAAAGAAAGATTAAAATGTTTGGGCAAAACAGAGAAGAGTGATACAGAATCACAGAACTCCACCTGGAATTAACCAGGTACAAATTTCTTCCAAGGTGTGACTTTCTCTCTTCCCTCCCTGTTCTTTCTCCTTCCCCTTCAGCCCCCCAACCGCCAGCAGAGCAGAGCGTTCTCTCATACCCTTCCATCTGTTCAAACAGCTGTTCAAGACAGGCTAGTTTGGGTTTACCGATTCCTTCATAAATTAATCACTCTGCAACAAGAATATATCAGATTCAATTACCCTGTTCATATAGGCAACTGTGATAAAAAAATACACATACAGAGATAGAGAGAGAGAAGCATCTTCCCTCTCCCTAGGGGTTTCTTCCTATAGTATATGAATTATTTATGATTACATAGTAGACAGAATACTTCTAAGCAGTAGTATTCACAATATGTTTATGGTAGTTGTTCTTCCAGAATGGTTTTGCCAAGGCGGCCTTTGGCCCTTGTATATGTAGCACTTTATAAAAATCTCTATTTCAAGACTTTCTAATTTCAAACACTAAATACGCATGTAGCTTTACTCAACAAGAAAATATCTTTGGGAGGTGGTTAGAGTATTATAGCTTTTCTAAAAAAAACTCATTAAGACTTATTTTTGAAAGCCAAGATACCGTATATATGCAATTTGTTTATTCATAATTTATTCACAGTGGGGATGTGATTTTAAGACCAGTAATTAAGCAGTTGCAGTCTGGGCTCCTCAATAATATATTATTATTCAAATGTATTTCTAGTCTTCTTGTGAGAGATAGGAAAATAAAGGCTGCAAAACAAATAAGCTGGTGGCAGCTCAGAGGAGCCAGATGCACTTGGGAAGTAAGCACCAGCACTGCGACCATTTTACGGAATGTTACACAGTTTGTGCGAGAAAGATGGTCGGAAAAGCAGTGAGTTGTTATCAGTATGGCACTTCTGTGGGACACTAATGCATATTGAGTTACTCCCTAAGAGAAGTTATTTTGTGACCTTTTGAGGTACAAGGAATGGGAAAAAGGAATACATCTAGAAGAAACACATTTTGATTTGGTTCTGTGTCAGGGCACAATCCACTATGTGCAAAAATGAAAAAGAGTGACAGAGAGCTGCTGGCCTCATGGGTAACTTGAACACCAACTCTTACTTTGACCATTCAGAATATATAGATGCGTTCTTTTATAGACTCTATTCAATTATTCTTATAGTTACTGTAAGTGCTAATCTGTTATCAGTTCTATGTTCCTACTTATAATGAATAAATTATAACGCAAGACCCAGTTGAAATATAAAAATGCAAAACTTTATAACATTGTTGGGAATGACAATATGTATCCATGAATGAAAGCTATAAATAGAAGCTGCAAAACTGGATCTCAAAATCATTTAAAAAGTTATTCTGCTAGCTACACATACACACACACACATATACATACATACACATACATACATCCTGTTCATTTATCCTCTAGAAATAATAAATGCTCTTGGTAGCAAATTCAATATGCTATATAATACTGATGATACACACACGTTCTGAGGATAGCCCACTCCCACTCTATACACACCTACCCAACTCTCTAAGCACAAAGGAGACCATAGCCATAAACAAGGAGCTTCAGACAGGTTGGCAGACTGGTTGGCTGGTTAGTAGGATGGATGGTTTGTTGGTTGGTTGGTTGGTTGGTTGGTTGGTTGGTTGGTTGGTTGGTTAGCCGGTTGATTGGATATGTTGTAAATAGAATATTTTCCTTCTTTTATGCTAACTTATCAGTAAAAGTCTCCAGATAGGAAGTATTAATCATTACATTTTTTTAAAAAAGGCCACCAAAGCTACCTACACTAGATGTCCTTTCTGTGGTCTATAGCCAGCCACCTAACTTCTCGGGACCTTAAATGAAGAGTTTGGACTTCAGAATCTCTAAGCTTCCCTCCAGTTCCGCTGCTCTAAATCTAGGTTTCCTACCTCCTTAAATGTGTAGGTGGCTTAATCACTAGCACAAGACTCAAACGCAGGTCCGAATTCTCTCATAACTATGATTTCTCATTTTACACCCAGGTGGTACACTTGGCCCCCTCGTTGGGGTGACATAAGAGTGAGAGAGCATGTGTCTGTGAGTCCTGCAGGGAGCCCCTGGGTCCTGGACGTTACGACTAAGCACTGCTTTTTAGATGAGCAAAGGGGCGAAGACAGGACTCCCTTTAATTATCTGAGACTTCGATAATTTCTAAGAACCTGCATCCATCAGCGCACATATTAGAAAGCAGAGCTTCCACTTTCCAGATGGCAGAGAGGGTGATTGGGGGATAATTCTAGAGAATAATGCAAGTTACCCTCAAATGGAGCCCTTCCAAAGCGGGGGCAAAGTAATATTTTTCCTTAACTGTAGCTCTCTCTGCCAATTTCCGTATTTTACACACTGCGCGTATGCAAATGTTCCTTGCGGGAGAAATGTTATTAAGCATATTGGCAAGGAAGGGTGACAAAGCTGAGATGCAGACTAGCTATTTTAATAATACAGAAGGCCAATTGATTATTCTTTGGAGAGTGGCTATAGCAGGCAATTAAACTCCTAAAGTGCCAATAAAACAAATGTTGATTACACCCAACCTAAGCATCTGTAATAAAAAAGACACAACTTTTTTTTCCTAGCATATATTTTCAAGCTTGTGGCTTTGGAATTATACATGCTTATTTTCCTCGTTTTCAATTAACAATGAGAAAAATTAAAATTCTGATTCCAAGAGAATTGTTTTTAAGGATGGCGAGTTTCCTCCAAAACTGTCGTAATTTTGTTTTCTATCACCCAAGTCTAAATGTTCTCAAAACATGGCTAGGACTTTTGTTTTGCCCAATGTTCCAAGTCAGAGTTTCTGCACTTAGTGCCTGAATCAGGCGTATAGGAAACCAGTTTCACAGGCACCTACGCATTCTGCAAATGCAAATGCTTCACGGCTCAAACATGAGTTATGATATCATATTTCATATTTCATACTACTCCCTCCAAGAATGTCTGTTTTTGAGGCACATCTGCGTGGCATTCCAAGTTTCCCAAAGGAAAATATGCTTTGTGAGGCCAGTGATTGTGGTTAAAGGACGATTATTATAATCCTAAGAAATTCTAAAAAGCCTAGAGTATTTTTCTATTAACTTACTGGCTGGAGTTGAAGGAAACATTTGCCAGCTAAACCTCCAAAGTCAGCATCCGGAATACGGCCTAACAAAGGAGAAGCTCTGAACACTCCCTCAGCCGCGCTGCACACGGTGAATACCCCACACAGGGAGAACCCGAGCCTCCTCCCCCTGGAGGTTTGGAACAAGGCAAGGAAATGGTTTTGTGTGATCTGAGCTTCTATTAATGTCAGCACAGTCTCTCTGAGTGCTGATCTTAAAGTCTGGATATGATTTTTTAAGAATCTTTCACCGAGCCACACAAAAATGTGGTAATTCACAAATGCCTTTGCAGTTCTAGTAACGTTCAGTGCCTAGCTTGTTGTACTTTGCAGTGTTGTAACGAAGAGTGTTCAAAGAGTTTTGCCTGTATTATCTCTTCAATTTTCAAACACTATGAGGGGAACAGGAAGGGTACTCCCACCTTCCTTTTACAGATAAGGCTGACAAGATGCAGATAGAAGTTAAGAAGCCAGCTCCAAGTGGCTAGGTTAGTAATGAGTAGACCAGTAGGTCCACCCCATTCTCCTGCTTCCGTCCCCAAAGTGCTTTACATGATCCTCTTCTGCAGCAGAATTTCTCAAAGGAGTCATTTTCATCTTCCTCAGCAAACACAAAGCTCCAAAAGAATCCATGTATCAAATGGGGAAAAGATCTGAGTTTGGAACATCTGAGATTCTGACACCCTTTTACATTGATGCCGTTTGTCTAAGAATGAGCTGGGCTCTCTTTCCAGTGACCTGATTC